>JAQIXB010000601.1:0-15814 GCA_034697405.1 Mesoplophora pulchra | reverse complement strand
AAATTTACAGTTAAAAGTCATGAATATAATTGAAAATATAAAAGAAATGACAATTAAAAAGTACAATAAAAGTGTTATTATTGCACATTTGTCAATGTATATATATATATATATATATATATATATATATATCGACAAAATATAGAAATAAATTCCAAAAATAATTGAGTATTGAATAATGAGATTCAATGGATATATATATAATTCTTATAAATGAGTGATTTTCATATTTTGAGAGTGAATTTAAAGAAAAATATAAAAAACGATTTTCACAAAAAATTACATAAAAAGCAAAAATATTGCTAAAAATTTAAATAATATATATTTTTATAAATTTTTATATATTTATATATTTATATTATTATCATCATTATTAATATTATTAAATTAACATATAATAATATCGTTATCATTTATATTTTATATGAATTTTCATAATTTTAAAATCTTTGGCACATTTCGCTGTATAAATTTTACATGAATTTTTAATTATATTATAATAATGTAATATATAATAATGAAGAAAAATTAGAAAATGGTATGGTGTCAGAGGAACGTAATTATACATATTATGAGATTACACTTCACACATATATGTTACAATTTATTATATATTTTTGTTTAATGATTATATTTTCATATAAACAAATAAAACATATTAATGTATGAATTTATGTAATTATATTTAAAAATAATGTTTCATATGCAAAAATTGCAAAAATCCCAGCGAAGGAATAGTAATTATTTAATAGTTAATAAACAATGGTAAAAAGCGTTAATCAATACAATGGTATTATGTTTTGTCCCATTATTTTCAAATGTGAGCCTTTCATTTGTTTTTCTCATTTTCGACCGCATTTATTTATAATAATTTTAGATTTTATTAAATTTTGTGAAATAATAGAGCACCCCTTTAATTTCGTTGTGATTTGAATTAAAGAAATGTAAAGAAAAAGATGAGTAAATATAAAAGCACTATACAAAAGGTGACACTAGTGACTAGTGGACACTCAATTAGCTACGCCGAAGCAAAAGCTTTTGTTTCTAAAGCATATAACTATTGCATGCACTTTATCTTTGGCACAATTTCATTATTGATTCATTTATTCATAATTTAAAGAAATTAAATATCATATGAAAAAAGGTTTCGCATATTAATACACATGTTAATTTGAAAATTAACTAATCTTTCATCTCAATGTGGTTACCATAGTTTATTATTTTGCATATGTATAAAGGAACAAAGACTAGTAAAAGTTACTTTTATAATTTATTAAAATTTAACAAATTTTTTATTTAAAATTGAACATTCGCAGTCTTTGGCACGTCATTTATTCCCACATTAATGATTTAATTGGACTTTAATCAGCATTTCAATGTGATTATATTAGTAAATGTGAGACTAACACATGTTATATTAAAAGTAATTTTTTACAATATAATTATTTAAAAAAATTAATAATGTGAACGCATAAAATTAATAAATAAAAGTGAAAAATATTTGATTTTCTCGTTGATGTGAAACCATATTTGGAAATGGGAAATTTTTCATTAATTATTATGTAATAATGATTTTATATTAATTATACATTATTTTTATGAAAAAACAATTTTCTATAACGGCTGTACATTTATTATGCACATAATAAAATAAATGAATAAAAACGGACGAAAAATTCTCTTCACACAAAATGCATATGAAATGCATTATAAAGAAATTGCAAAATAAATGTTTTGGCATAGCCCTAAATGGACGTGTTAAGTTTTCGTTTTATAAACTATAAACTTTAACCATTTTCAACTTAAAAAGTTAATATCGGACATTTTAGCCATTGTTTCATTCTCTATAAGGCTTACAATAAGAATAGCGGTGATTCATATGCTGAGAATAGGATCCTGAATGTGAAAAGCGCTTCAGACACTTCTTACATTGAAATGGCTTTTCACCGCTGTGAAGTCTTTTGTGTTCTGTCAAATGATGCTTATGTTTAAATGCCTTATTACAGACATCACATTTATGTGGACGCTGACCTATGTTCAAATACACATTTAAATACATTAATTTTTCAAATTAATTATTATATTCAATCATTTAATGATCAATTAGTAAATTTAAATAAAAACATTAAAATTATTCAATTATTTTATATTTAATATTATAAAAAATTATTTGATATTTGTAAAATATTAGATAAAAATTAATAAAATTTTATGACACAATTATATTAATTTATAGCCCCATGAGTTATCTCTAATCCCCATGATCACTTTCATATAAAATATTTTATTATCATAATGGAAATGCTCATTTTATTTATGACTATTTATTTTTAAAAAATTAAAATGCTGTAATTTTTCAAAATTAAATAAATATTTTGTAAAAAGTACCTGAGTGTTCATATTTGTGTCTCGCGAGAGAACTCTGTTTACTAAAAGTCTTATCACACTGATCACATATAAATAGTCCAATGCCATCACCCTGTAAATTAGCATCCGGTGGTGTATGATTATCGCGATTAATCATATTATTATCGGCATTATTTCCTTTTAATAATTTCGATACCGATTCAATTGTGTGTTTTGATCGTGTTATTGATTCATTTAAATTAATTTCATTATTAGAGTTGGAATTATCACCGTTTTGTCCGCCATCTTCGGAGACAGAATGAGGTCGTTTTAACAATTCACGTCTGATTTCTTTATCTTTTTCTTCATTAGTATTTGGAGAGTATTTATTAATTTGATCGGGTGATTGTATGGTTCCATTAATAACAGCCAAAGAATTGAATCTGTTAATTGGAGAGTCTAACTCATGAGGAAGTAACTTATTCATCAGCATCGATCGTACGATTGAATTTTGTTCCATTTCTTGACGCTGCTGCTGTTGAATTACAGCTAAAGATATATTTCCGGATAATAATTTATTATCATCGATGTCTATTTCATGTGACCCTCGACTTGACCTTTGACTTAAATTTAAAACACTATCATTTGACATCGAAGAATTACAATTGTGTTTTAAATTCGGGGATTTCGCTTTTACCGAAAGATCCAAAGGTTCGTCAGATGTTTGCCCATTATTATTGGACACATTTTCAGAATCATGATTCAATGACTTTTTATTAGAGTCACACTTAAGTGTCAATGACGGAGAAAATTCATTGGGCACATGCAATTGATGATTGATATTTCTATGGCCATAAATGGTAAATCCATTGTATGGCAAAGAAACAATCGGCGGAGAAAATGAATGAGGGAATTGGGCTGCTGTCGGCTTAAAATGAGGAATCGTAATGGGCATTAATGGAGCTATGGAATGTTGTGATGTCGAATGATGCAATGGTGACATTACATGAGATCCTCTTTGATAATGGGATTCTATTATATTCAATTCATTAGACGGTCTCACTGAAGGAAGAGGTCTCCCGAGACGACGGTCACGTGCTCTTTAAATAAAATTTCATTAATTAAAAATGACAATTAATTGATATATAATTAAATTCTTACCGCATATTCTGAAACCAGACCTGTACTACACGCGGAGGGTAATTGACCTCTTCAGAAAGACGTAAAATGTCATGTTTCTTCGGACGCGGATTAATTTCATACTGTGCCCTCAGAACCCTCAGCGTTTCCTCACTCAGAACTGAACGTACACGTACTTTTTTACCATCGGTCATCATAACCTCATCGTCCAGAGATGAATCCCTTTGAGATTCTTCATCACTCTCACCAATGTTCAAAGCTGTGATTTGCGATTTTCCAAATAAATCATTTGAAGAATATGATTCTTTAATGGTATCACTAAAAGATTTCACTGTATTCTGATTGCTTTTGCAAAGATAACTTTCGTGGTGCTGTAAAACTACTTTATTGTCATAATATTCAGCACAAAATCGACATTTTCCTCCATAATTTGTCTTTTTATTTTCATCGGGAGAGTCAATCGGTGTAATTTGAGGCAAATGTAATGCTGATGCTGAAAAGGTCAATGGTGAAGTGTTCGATGATCTTAAATCAGTTATGAGTCCATTGACATTAGAATTGGCAATTGATTGTGCTGATGATTCGTTTTTTGAAGCGACAGTCGCATCAACGATCTGAAGGAATTTTTTCATTGAATTTAAATCATAGGTGTTTAATAGTAATTTTGGGTCTAAGTTTTTATATGATTCCAGTTTCTCATATCCGTTCGAAAACTTTTCTTTGCAAATATCTGCATCATTATCATTTTTATGTGTCCGTAACAATACATTAGTCATATCGGGGTAATTGGTTAATGCGGCGGGAAAATAATGTGATGGAAGACCGACAGCCGCTGCTGCCGAAAGTACCGATGGGGAAAGTCCCGAACTAAAATTTGAGGGCAAATAATTCGTAAATGCCGAATGATCTGAGGAATTATATCGTTGAAATTCGGATGAAGGAAATAATGGGAAATTTCTCGATTCACTTTTAAGAGAATTAATTGCTTTATTATTTGCATTATTAATCGCTTCCTCTTTAATATATTGATTAAGAGATGGACGAATATTACTTAATTCATTTGACGGTGAAATATTTACTAATGTATCGACATTAGTCAATGCTGATTGTGAAGTTATATTACTGTTATTATTTAATTGAGTATTTCGATTACGCTGCGACCGTACATGGTCTGCTTTACGCACCTTTAAAATATAATCATATAAATAAATAATGTAAAAGTCATTTAAATAATTTAATGGTAAATAAAACTATTATTTCAGATTTTAAAATAATTATTATAATAAAAATACTAAGATCTATCGAATCAATAGTGAAACGATAATTAATAAGTTTATTACTCATTTTTAATGCGTAATATAATTTCATATGAAATTATATCGTTTTTATTTAATTATTTTATTTATATGCTTTATTAGGCATGAAAATTGATGAAAAAAGCAAATAATATAATTTATTAATCCTTAGCGTTTCTAAGAGTTATTTTTAATTCAAAAATTATATTGAAATTTTAAATTTAATAAATACTAATATTATAGTAAATACAATACAAACAATATTATTATTAAAATTTTACATAATAAAATATGCTTTTATTAAACACATATGCAAATAAATATTATGGTTAAGCATTAGTAAAAGTAATAAATAAACAAAAATAAAATAATAATTAATTATTTACGGTCACAATTTTGGAGGAATCAAAATTTATTCTAAAGTTTATACATATTATTATTGTCAGAATTTTGACAAAATTTTCAATGCCCAAATTATCTAATTTTTTAAGTATGTACATTGACGATGTACATTAACAATAAATTATAATAATATGTATAGTGTTAGCTTATACAGTCAAACCTCCCTAAGACGGAACCTTTATAATACGGAAACTTCCTTAAGACGGAGGTTGGTCCGCTCCCAAATTTACTTAAACATTAAAAACATTTACGAAAACCTCTCTAAAACGAACACATACCCTGATCCCAATTGATTCCGTCTTAGAGGGTTCGACTGTAAATAGCATAATTTGATATTTTCTTAATTATTAACATTTAGAAATGTTCGGAATTAACACAGGAATTACCGTCATTCCATGACCAAAATTTATTTTATTTTTTTCATATCCTTTTCCACGATAATTTTTCTTATATTTCCTTATTTTATCTTATATTTAATATATAATGCTAACCCCATATACAGTGCATTTCACAATAAATTATAATGCATATCACATGCATCTGTATGCTTATTTTAACGCATCTAATGCTTAATACATGCATAAGCATGCAGCTGTGCGCTGCACATATTATAATTTATAGTGAAATGCATTGTGTACGTGCATATACTGTTCCTTACACTATCCGTTTCATAGAGGTATTACTGTATATATATTTAAAATAAAAGAAATGAAAGTATACTTTTAAGTTAACGATGAGGCACTTTTTGCTCGTCATATGAGATGAGTATGATCCTGAATGAGAGAAGCGTTTACCACAATTGGGACATGCGAATGGTTTTTCTCCGCTGTGAATTCGAATGTGTTCCTTTAGATGATGCTGAAAAGAGGTGGAAAAAGAGAGGGGTTAAGGATGTGTAAAGAGTGTATAAAAGAGTGTATAAAAGAGAGTAAAGGGTGAATGCTTACCTTGAATTTGAATGCTTTGAAGCATTCGGGGCATTTGAATTTGCGTAGTATTTGGCTTTCGTCATGGCTGAGCATGTGACGCTGCAGACGGTATACGTTCGCAAAACTTTTATTGCACTTCTGACATGACTGTAGTGTAAAGATGTGCACATGCAGAGAGCATAGAGCAAAGCACAGAGGTGAGGTGAGGAGAAAGTGTATCATCGACAATATCATTATGTGAAGTGATGTGATGCATGCATTTTTTGAGCATCGGGCAATAATAATACTAATATCATATATAATATTGCATGTGTATGTATGTCTTTCAGGAAATGAGCCTTATCATTGATGACGTTTGTTGCAAAAAGTATAGTATAAAGGGTCATCACATGTGACATATATCTTTTATTAGGTGCTAAATTGATCTAAATGTTTACTAAAGTTCAATAACACTAATAAACTGATAATGCAAATAAACAATTTATTATTTGTATCGAACATCATTCATTTCCTAATCTCCATCTTTATACTTTACCATTAACTTATTTCTTTTTACAAATATCATTCATGCATCATTAACAAAAAATCATTACATCTAAAGAAATCAAAGATATTATCATAAAGGATAAAGCGCATTTCCTGATTTACTTCGTGTATTAGAGTTAGTATTTTTAGTAGTTTTAGTAGAACTGAATAATGCATTTCATGTTAAATAATAAGTGAATAAAGAGGTGAATTAATAAATGTTAGTAGTGTAGTATTAAACAATGGCGAAGCGGAGTTATTGTATAGTGTAAGTATATAAAATGATCATACCTGTCCCTGTGTTGAATGAAGCATCTCATGTTTTTCTAAATGTTCTTTGTGCATAAACGATGCTTTACATTTAACACAAATGTAAGTCTTTTCTTTATCTGATTCTGCATTTACAACTGATGGTGATCGTGATGGTGATAATGAAGATGTTAGGGTCTGCACTGAAGTGGCGGCATGAATATTCGTCACATGTTCCTCTAAAGCTGATGATGACCGCGGACCACGAAAGAGCTTTCCACAGTGAGGACATCGGGACATTAACTCACTGAGGATTGTTGCAACAGTGTCTGTGAATGGAAATACAACTCATAAATCATGTTAAATTCTGTATGAATGTAATAGCATAGTATATATGTAAGACATGAGATGAAAGAAAATTGAGCGAAATTCTATCATTCTCATCACAGGTTTGCTCATTTTGTTCCCCTCAATTTTACTCATCCCCCATGTGCCATTAAATGAAATGCAATAGCAATAGCATATTATTATAGGTGCCTGTAATTCTCAGCAAAGTTATCTATATGAATTGCAATTGGAAAAAATGCACTAAAGCATTTACTAGTATATGCAGCAAATTGCGAGTGTCTCCACGGCCCCGACGCTGTTATCTATCATCCGCCTGTCAATGGAAAAGGACATCGATGCGGTGGTGACGCATCTCAGGGGATTACGTTATGATTAAAAAAGAAAATGGAAAACATTCCTAACGCCATACATAATACTCTTTTTTACCGCATTCCATATATAAGAAACTCATGTATATTCTTTATATATATATATATATATATATATATATATACATTGAATACATTTATATTTTATTTTTCCATATAAATACAATTGGCTAATGAATTTTCATAAATAAAACGCAAATGGAATTATATTAATACTAATAAAAAGTATACTTAAAATGCTCTCAAAAGTGGCAAAGTCAGAGGGACACGAAAAAATGGAAAATTTTATAATAAAAAGTTATGATGAAAGATAAGTTATGAAAGTAATAACATGGAAAATATAAGACATTGAATCAATCAGACGAATGTCGACAGTATAGCGGTGGGGAATCTCAATGTGATGCATAACAACTCAATGCGTCTTTTTATGTTCAGCTCTTATAATAGATTAATGCATTCAGTATTATGTCAATTGATACTGTTACTGTATTATTATGCTTTTATTTGAAGTAAAAGAGAGAAATCAGAATCACTGAGAATCAGTGAGGGCTGAGACATCACTTGTATCGGTGCGCTGATGCTTACTGTTTCTCGTACTGTTTCTGTTGCTACATATTTCAACACAACTACCAAATAGCTATACAGTAACTAGATCAGTGTCCTCTTTTAAGCCATAATGCTAGTAAACCTCATCAATAATTTTTGCCAATGACTAAGATCCAATGAAAATAGAGAGAAAATAATAAATACGATAAAAATAAATTTCATATAAAATCACATAGTTACTTAACAAAAATTACTAATCTCATACTATACTCTAATGTCATACTAAAATGAGGATTTTGAGGTAAAAGTGTGATATACTTTTTCAATATCTTAGGGAAACAGTTCGAACGTCATCAATGAAATAAACTGAAGCAATTTAAACAGACTGTGGTACTATCAATTACTAGCATTGAAGCAAACCATAGAAATGCAATTCAATTCATCATTATTATAAAGTTTATTTCGGTCATTTCAGTCATAAGCTGAAAAAAGTTTCTGAGTACTTTATTTGAGTATAATAAAAAAAATTGCAGAATATCTCGATTTCAGTTTAATAGATGGTGAAAGCAATATTAAGTTATATTATATTCACTAGTATTCACTAGTATTGGATAGTATGGTTCGAAAGTATGGTTTGCAATAAGAATGACCCAATTAGAGTCACAAACACTAACACGGTAAAGGTGAAGAAAAAAGTTGAGTAAAAAAAGGCATCATAAAGGCAATGATAATAGCAGCTCATTTTGGAACTAAATTTTTTCTAGTCATGCATTAGATTTATCATTGGGCTTCGTCTTTCTCAGGAGAGCTTTGCTACTAACGATGCACTAGTACGTGCTCGGCTTACAACCTAAGGTAGTATAATGGAAGAATCACAGTGGTTTCATCTCATGACAAAAAACATGCACCCATATATACTCAAAAAGAAATGCCATAACATTTCAGCTCTTTAATTCAATGGTTCACATTAAATCTTATTTCTGCTTTATCCATAGGCCAAAGGCATACACATGAGTTCACTAAATGAGGTCAATAAAGTGTAAGTTACTATTATTTAATGCAAAGATACGATATATATTCGCATTTATATATAAAGATATATTATTGTAAATATAAGCAAATGTTACAGCGACAGACATACCTTAGAGCACAGCTGTATTTTATAGAAAATACAATAATACTTTTACCTCTGCTACAACAGTGTCATTCCATTTGAATAGTTTAATGATACAAATGGAATCACCTTTATTTAAGTGTAATATGATAATAAAACATATATTTGCGAAATATGCCTTTTCACCTTTGGAAGGAATAAACTCATTTTTTCTTATCACTTTCAAAGAAACACAATGAATATAATAATGCATTGAATGTGTGACGCAACATGAGAGTCAATAATATTGGCACTATGGTACCATGGGCACTATCAATCAAATAGGCATTCGTGAGTCCATATTATATCAAAATTATATTACAGCATCAAAGTAAACATGATACAATGCCGATAGTAATTCTCTCTTAGAATGTCATACATGTAAGAATTAACTTTATAAATCCAAATATATACTATATATATATATATTGAAAACACCATCAGTATGTCATTAATAATTTTTCCATAAAATACTAAAATATAATATAAAAATGCGGGCATTTAATATATTTACTACTAGTAGTATACAAAGTATATTTATTATCTAACTATTATAATGGTCAATGCAATAATATATAAAAATAAAAACTCAAAAAATGTACACCCAAATGCAGGTTTCATTGATATGTGATAATTTTGAGAAAGTTTATGGTATATGATGACAGTCAATAGATACATGTATCGACCGCAATAATTTCAGATGCAAATGAAAAGCAAAAAGTATTTTGTTAAATAAAGCACTGAATATTGCTCCATACTCATTTATCAAAGAGTTTTGGCATTTTAGCTGTAGTTAATGCGGCATTATAACATAGCTCTGTTTCCCAATACCCTTCAATGTTCGTATTGAGAAAATTAGCATCGATTCAAAAGGGAGAAACATGCAGGAAATCATAAATTTTAAGCCCCCATCATACTTTCGCATTCGCTACTACTACTATATTGTTGTAAGTTACTCTTCTCTCAGTTTATACATGAATATATATGATGGTCTTTCTATTGAAAAACATGTCTTTTTAGTTTTCTCATCTCTGCATGTATTACTAAATGCTATATAAAAATAGTACACACTATATATACGTTTATAGCCATCATAGCAACTTATTGATGCGGATGATCATAAATGCACGCACCAAAAAAGGAGCATTATTATGATGCGACTCTCAATTGAAAACGTTCAGAACGTTCATTTGACAGTTTTCACAATAACCATTATATGATGATAGTAATATATATATATATATATATATATATATATATACATTAAAGTAGGATGATGATGAACATAGTTTGAGGAAAAAGAAACTTTTGCGCTGAGCATTTACTTTAGAATGATGTTAACCCAAAAAAGCGCTGAATGATTGTGGCGATGCTCCTCATACACACCGCAGGAGTTTTGGCATCTGAGACTTTTGAACGCGAAAAGCGTGTGCCAAATTCCTTTATGTTCAATAACAGGGGTCAAAAAGAAAATATCAATGGAATATTCGAACGTATATATTAATTACAAAGGGCGGGCGCATATGTTCATGACAGTAATATATATATATACTTTAACTTAACTATTCCATTGTCTTTCTTTGGGGTGTGTGCATGGCCATGATGATAGTGGATAAATCGCCATTCTCATAATACACATAACTAGGAAATGAAACGATGGGAGTGTATACTATTGTCACTGACAGGTGCAGTGTTAGGTTTAACTCTTATACGTAACTTTGATCATCACTAACATGTTCCAATTACCTGCATCAATGCTTTCAATTTAGCCCATAGTAATAATATAATAAATTACTTGTCTCATTGATCATGGTCGTCCCTAATACTAATAGTAATTGTACCTGCATTTGAATGAAAATAAAGCATATACGCCTGTGCCTGACAATAGCACTCATGTCTCAGTATTCATTAAGCGCTGAATGAGAACAGAGTGCACTTATAATATATACGCAATCATCATATCAGAAAACGTAAATCAATTGTAAGTGAAGAAATCGCACAAGTCCATTATTTGTTCACTAGTAAACCCATGCTATGCTAGTAGAATCACTTCGAACATTACTCTGAGGTAATATAAAATGAGGTAATTTAGACAGTGTCACCTGAAACGGAAATTAAAGGAAACTAGAAGCAATCAAAGTACCTACTCTATGACTTCAGTATATTATGCAAGCAATAGAATTCCTTTGTTAAATGTTCACTAGTTTCACTAGTTTCTCTCACACTATTCCTTCAATTCAAAGACTCTAATTGCACATTTCTCTCATCTCTTTCTTTTCTCTTTTATTAGCCTCACGATGGTATTATATCTAAAGCATAGAGCATGACATAGTCATGGAATTTGTGCATTGTAAAAGGGTTTCGTACATCTCTATCAATGATTTAGAGGATTGTCTTTGAGGTCTCCGGAGGATACTCTTTTAATAATGTATATTGAAATGGATTAAAAATGACCCGAATTATACAGAATCATTCATAAATCGTCATCAAAACAATAGGTATCCTTAAAATTAATATAATATATTAGAATCCATTCAATTTCTATTAATTGTTAATTACTTTTAAAATATATATTATTAATGTAATATTTTAGCATTAAATAATAAAAATATTTGATATTTAAATTTTTAAAATTTATCATTCTTATAATTATGTGAATATAAATATAATTTTTATCGAATTTTTAGGTCTTCATTGAGATAAATTTAAAAATATTTCTTTAAAATTAGTAAATTAATTATTTTAATTTTGAGTTTATTTTCGTAAAAATAGCATCGTTGCGGAATACTCTACCATCAAATGCATTATTAAAATAATAGTTAAGTATCAAATCTGTATAAGTGATGGTATTCCTAACAAATAATGCACTTATTTCTTTGGAAAAAAAAGAGTAAATAAAAGCGATTATCATTTTCAGTTATAATGGATGATTTCTGAATCCATGAGATGCACAAAGATTAGCTCAATTTCTGGATTGTATTTCCACTGTCTTAAGACGCAGAACAAATAGTGAGAGTAAAACTACTAGTAAAACTACTAGTAATGAAAAAGCAGAACCAGATGATGCTCAATTAGTTCCATTATGTTCAAAGGCCTCTCCATACGGTTCGCCATTAAAAAGCATCGGATCCAAACATGAGAATAAAGGACCAAAAGAAAAATAACAAAAGAAACAGAAACAAAAGCAAAACATTCATTTTCTCGTTTCTCTATAGTTTGAGGCTGATGCTTTTCTAATACTGTTCAGTATGTTTTAAGTTAGTGACAATCATGTACGTTTTGCTGTGACATGGTGTTTTCCCATTACCCTCCTTTACTCTTTACTCTTTAGTTCACACACAAACTTCTCTCAGGGAATAAACTATAACTACAAAATCAAACTATACTAGTACTAGTATTCAGAAAATCTCAATATTCAATCAAAATTAAAAATACTTTTTTATAAATTAAAAATATAATATAAAATGAATCTAATATTTAAATCAAAAATTTAGAAAATTTTATTTTCATTTAAAAAGTAAAACACTCTCAGTTAACATTCTCAGTTTAATGTCCATTTTCTGAACATTGAAATATAATTTTTATTTAAAAGACATATGTTAAGAGCTAAAATATACTGCCTTTGGTAATTCAAGAAATTTATATATAAGAAATACACATTTTAACGATGAACTAAAAAAGGTGTAAAAATGTCAAAGTAAAAGTAATAGTAATTACCGCTCTCAAAAAGTAAATATAAATGCTAAAGTAACTAATGTGATTGACATTTGACCATTGCAAAACTCTTTACAGCACCTTAATTCGCATAAAAACAGAGAAAAATATTAAAGAATAAAGCCTTATTCTGTACCACTAGTATGTACTAGTAACATGAAAATAATAAAATTCTCATGAGAATCTAATAAAGTGTGTAACACACAAATGCTCATATAATGCTATCGCATTTAAAAAATGTAAAGAGATAAAGTAATAGTGATATATTCAGCCGTAGGAAAATCTCTATTTTAGCCATAAAAGTATATATTATGTTTGAAAAGAGAGTTTACTTTAACAATGGATATGATTATGCGTATAAAAATCCAATAGAAACAGTATATAGTTACTCAAAGTTATATGAATTACATTATTATAACCATAATAACATTAAAATATTAAAAAGGCACGCATTTTACAATGACAAAATTATAAAAATCAAAACACTAATAAAAGTATTTAAAAATATTAATATAATAATAACATAATTTAAATTAATATGATCATAGAGCTTAAAGTGCAAAAATTTAATATTTAAAACTATAATAATAAATATTTATATTAAAAAATATTTATTTTTTTATATTAATAAATCAATTTTTGAAATATATGAATATTATATTCTAATAAAAGTCTGAAGTCTTTCATAAGCACCTTTATACATGAAAAGCAAATAAAGGGACAAAGATAATGTTGAAATGGATGAGTGCCTAAAGCGGGTCTCAGGTGCAATAAAAGCGCTTTCCTATTGAAAGCGATTACTATGGTTAAGTTTACGCATGAGGTAAGGATACATCCATTACTGATACCATTTTTTAATGGTTTGTAAAACACCTCAGACAATACACGTTTATAATATAATATAATATAATATAATATAATATAATATGAGGTACAATTTATCGTATTATTCAACCATAACATTATAAAAGAAAACACTTTTTATTGAACTTTTAAATTTTATTATTGAATATAAAATTAAAACTTTTCAGAGATGTTTATTGTAATGCATTTTATTTATATTATTGATACTTTTTCTAACATTAGTTAAATCAATAATTTTAATAAAAAAATATTGCACTAAAATTCAAGTTTCAAATATTTAATTTAAAAAATGTTAGAAACAAAATCTTTATCAATATAAAGGTCAATAAAATGCTATAAATAGATTTTTATCATAATTAAAGCCACAAATCTTCGGGACTAAATAATAAATTCGGGCGGAATTAGGGACTAAAATCAAAACAATAATTAGGACTAAAAAATTGTTTGATTTATTCATTAAAAGAGCAAATATGAGTATAAATTAGTGTTATATTTAATAATATTCATTTTTTTCGATATTATCTTTGGTTAAAGAAGTTTTGTCCGTTGAATACTTTGTTAACACCATGTTTATAAACATAATCAATAAGTTGGTAGTGTTAAAGGCAAAGAGCGCTATGGTAATTAAAGTTAAGGAGCGCTATGTATTCTAACATAAAAAACTATAAATTAAAGCAAAAAAAAAAAAAGCGCGACCGATTATCGATTGTTTAATATACAATTAAAGAAATAAATTACACTCTTAGCATTCCCTGAGAATATTTGCAATTTTGGGAATTTTTTAAATAAATTCTTAAGAATATTTATAACTTAAGAGAAATTTTAAATATTACTTTAGAGTGTTCTAAAGGTTCAAAATATTTGCGAATTCTCTAAAAATATTATATAAAAATTGGAAAATTTTTTCATATCCCTAATTTTTTTAAAAAAAATATTCATAGACCTCATCAATATAGCCTGATCTACTAATGAGGACTATTGGTATAAAAAAAATCACAGGGAATTTCGAGGGTTTTCCGAATACAGTACGTTCAGGTTTAAGGTTTACTCAGTACAGGCGCCAGTGCGTTGTTTGTTTATAATGATTTCGCATATATATAATAGCACTGGCGCCCGTACTGAGTAAACCTTAAGCCTGAACGTACTGTATATCCCTGAAAGCTTACAATGTTCCCAATGTATACTAATTTATTTAAAATTCTAAATAATTTTTTCCCTAACATTTGTGGCTTTAATGATAATAAATAAAAACTAAATATTTTAAGAGAATTTTAAATACAATAATTGATAATCTTAAATAATTTTATTTAATTATTTTTTTTGTAAATTATGTTCATTTTTAAAAAATTGAAAATCGAAATTAATATCCATTTTAAATTATAAATTATAAGTTAATTTCGAGTCTAATATAATGCAAACATTTGATGAATCAATAATGATATAAAATAAAAAGAGATCATTGAGAAAAATAAAGAGAAAAAAGAGGCATATTATAGTAGTAAATCGAATCCTAAAAAATAAACACTATTCTCAAATGAAGTAAATACAGTAAAAGTTATTAGGGAAGAACTAAACTTAAGACCCAAATAGATCTTATTGAAAAACACTCAACTAGATCACTTAAATAGAGGCAACAATCACCTTAGCTATTATGGACGGCAGTACATTGCATTGCAGTAACGCTATTTCACTAATGGGGTTTCATCAGTAGCAAAAAGAGACCCTATGATGCCATTACGAGACATTTGCTGGTAAAATAGAAACAACTAGTATTGCTAGTATTGCAATTGAGTAAAAGAAAAGATTGAAGTATAGTAAATAACATGAGGTGTCGTCATTAAAAACAAAGGGCAATATCAATAGCGTTCACACACATAAATGAACTCAGTATTTTTTCCTTTTCTTATAACCGATATACTATTTACTGTCACTATA
>JAQIXB010000600.1:0-15820 GCA_034697405.1 Mesoplophora pulchra | reverse complement strand
TAATCCTTTAGATAAAATTTGATAAAAATGCATTATTTTGATATTTACACTTTATATTTATAAAGTAATGTGAGCACAAAATATAAGTCCCATGCCCTAAAGTAAGCCCCGGGGCTTACAATTGGGGGGGCTTACTTTTGGCATATTCCGATAATGGGAATTTAACACTTTTCTTAAATTTAAATTACACGTATGGAAATAATGAAATAAATTAAAAGAAAATTATTTTAAAATTAAAGTGAGAAAATACCCATACTGTTGTCCCATGTACAGTATCTTTACAGTTGACTCAAACTGTATGCAAACGCATGTGCAATAACATATGTTATGCTTAGGAATAAAATCGCATATGTGCTTACATACAGTCCGGGTCAACTGTAAAGATACTGTATAAAAGTGATCTATGAACGTCCTTTTCAGACATGATACACATAACAAAAGTTATGAAATTAAATAAATTCGGGATTAACACAGGGGTCTCAAATGCCTTAATGTGCATAAACACTAAATTCCTGAACTTTAAAAGACTCTCTTAATCCTGATAATCCCTAAGATTTGTGACTTTAGTAAATACACATTCCCTTTTAATGTTGACTCTGACGTAATTTTACGTATATTATGATTCAATACTTAAATAACATAAATGATGTGATCATTGTTAAGACCCCATTTTTTATACGTTTCAATTGATATGAAACGCAATGCATTGAATAATGTGTAAAAAGGAAAATGAATGAACTCATTTTTAACCCCTTTTTTATGAGCATATCATTTATGAAAATGTTCCATTTACTGAATGAGCATAATGCCTAAGAACAGATTATAGTGAAAATGAGTAATTCAATTGATATGAATACATAAATATACAAATAATTTGAATGATCATTTTTTACAAATAATTATATATCTATTGTTTTATCGTTTATTTTTATATTAAATTTATTGATTTAAATATTAATTATTTTTCTATACATATGTGCGCACATTTATTTTTAATTTAATTAATTATGTTAATTATGTGATGACCTAAAATTGGAATTATGATTAAATATATCGTAATTATATCGTAAGTAAATTGTAAATCACAATTATATTATTAAAAAAGAAATATGCATTTTTCTTTTAAAATATATTAATGTATGACATTCATTCACTTAATTTATATTTATGCATAGGGTATTGACTCAAAATAATGAAATAATAAAATAATAAAATTTAGTGCCGTGACATTAATGCATTATAAATGCATATGTTTTAAAATTCATTTTAAATCACGAATTTATTTTATTCATTATGATGGTTATTGTTTTTCACCTGTGACTGTTTCAATGTTAATGTTAACGCCATTTAGAGCTGTGTTATTACTTATTTCATACGCAAATAAATTTTTAAATATATTTTTATTAAAAAATAATTAATCACTTTTAAGATCTTAAATTATATTAAAATATAATTAACCGAATGAATGATTCGGATCATAAACATATTCATATACAATTATATCATTTAAATGTTAAAAATTTATTTTAAAAAATTTAGTTTTTATTATAATTATGAAATATTAAATAAAATTTTTTTTAATAAAATTCTTTAAAAAAATAACATTTAATTTACGAATGAAATATTTGTATAAAAAATGAAATAATTTTTTCATTTCAAATGAATTTTCCATATTTTTTAGCTCTAAAATGAGAGAATCGATTACCGGTCTTAGGATAACACATGAGTATCGGTGTCCTTTCCTCACGCGTCTATCATTAGGTGCATGTATGAGTCATGCACATATTTCTTTATTATGACGCAATTCTTTTGTGTTAATTTATTATGTGATGAATTCTTTTACCTCAGTATAGTCATATCAGATTCAGGTCATGGATCAGTTTAAAACATAAATTTAATTCATAATTATTGTATGTATTAAATACATAAAACATAATTATATGATTAAATGTTTTAAAATGTTTTTTGAAAATTTAAATCAAATGAATTGATATGTTTTAACGATTATCATATATTCTGATGATGAATATGATGAAAATATGTTCGTTATGAGCATATATGAATGGGGTATGAAAGTAAAAAGCGCCCACAGTTTAATGCCGTTTCTGTATATTTAAGAAAATGTGTTAAAAGTCATTCTAAAGTTATTCATTATATATATTTTTCATATATAAATACACACATTTATAATGATTAAATATTCAGTGTAAAGTTTCATTATGTGACCTCTCTTTTTATCGGTTAAACTATTAAAAGCTCTGAATGTAATTTTTGTGATAAAATTATGCATTTTTTAGTTTTTAATTTTAAAATTAACTCAAAACATTAGCTGCACATATATTTGTATTTATATATTATTTTATGTGTATATACAGTAAAACCTCTCAAAACAGTCGGAAGGATCTTTCTCAATTGATGTGTTTTAGTGATGTGCTGTATGTATGTGATATATGCATATATAAATGAACTTTAATTGAAAATTAAGATTTATGATAATATTTGAGAATTTTAAAGTTTTTATGCATAATTTCCGTCTCTCATTACTCAATGTTAATGCATTTATGAAAATGCCATTCATGAGTAACTGTCATACTCTATTTAATTAATAATAAAATGCTTCACCCGCTCATTAATGCAATTTTCAAAGTAATGTACCGATTGTTTTAAAATGTCTTAAATTTTCAGGTTTTAACGCCCTTTTTCTTTCTGAACATATTCAATATTTATTCAATTCTTTAACGGAGTCACACATCAATGGATCATTGTGTTGGTGCCGATGGTAATGGAAATGCCGATAATGAATTAGAAAGCATAGAGTGGCTCATTGTGAGTAAAGGCGACGGAAATTGCAGATCATTGCCTTTGGGCATGCTTTTTGTGGGACGTGAGGACTGTGATATTCCACTGACATCGACGACCGTTGATAAGAGACACGCCGTCATTTTCTATAATACGACATCTGAACATTTCCATGTTAAGGATCTGAACAGCACTTATGGGGTAAGACATTCGTTTCTTTATATTTCACATTTTTAAAGTTTAATAAACATTAATTTTTATGCGTTTAATACGTTTTAGTTTAAAGCAATAAAAATATTTATTACTTTTTATTATTATATACATTATAATTTATTTATATTATCATATGATAAAATGATTAAAAATTATTTAAAATAAATTCAATGATTATATAATTATGTTAAAGTAATTTATAAAAAAATTTCTTCAGTTTATTGGTTCTTTAATTTAATTAAACATTAAAATTATTTTAATTCATTTTATTTGATTTTAAGTTTAATGAAATATTAAAGTATAAAATTTTGTTTAATGATATAATAAATATTTTAATTTAAAAATATTTCCATTTTCAATCATGAATCGTATCATTAAAATAAATATTATGATAATGATTGAGAATGTCAAAGTCTAAAGTGTATTCAGAATGAGAATTTTTAATTAATGATTAATAATAAATGTTTTTTATTTTAAGACATATGTCAATGATGAGCGTGTTCCGGATCAATGTTATATGAAATTAGAGCATTTGGATCGTGTTCGTTTTGGTTTCGATATCCTTTTTATAAATTAAATATAATTTATATTAAAAAATATTTTTATCTCAAATTTTCTTTAACTGATTTTTGTTTATTTACGTCCCGATATTTTTATTATTCATCGTATGCCCCCACCAATTGAGTTAATGGCATCTTCAGAATCATCATCGATATCGACACCGTCACATTCATCATGTGCCAATCAAATACTAAGCCATAAACAGAATGTAAATGTTAATGGCGATGATGAAAATGACAGAAAAACACATTCAGTAATGAATCATCATAAAATAGATGAATCTCTTGTGCCTGAACATAGCCACAATATTGTTACACAATCACAGTCTTCAAATGTAACATCATTGCCTTTGAATGTTTATAAAATGAATAACGAACATTTTCAGCATTTAACAAATAATGAAAATAAAACTAATCCCGTAACAGATAACTGTGAAAATAATTCAAATTCGTCCCTTTCAACAATGGACTCTTTAGAAGAATCATCGACATTACGCCATCATAATAAAGTGAATGATAAAGTACTTTCTCCCGTTAAAGAAACTGTTAAAGAAACCGCTGAAAATGCAACAATGAACATGTGTTTTTCAAATACATTAATGGGTTGTGACATTGAAAAACCTCTAAAGTCTGATATCGAAAATAACAATAATTTTCCATTATCATGTTCATCCAATCACGACCGTCCATCTTCACATGTATCCCATGGCTCTAATGCACATGCTATGGCGTTTACAATTTCATTTGACGATGGTAATGACGAAGATGTATCCAATAATAGGAAGAAATTGAACATAAGAGATAGCATTAGGCAATTCGCTCCTCCAAAACCGGATTCAATAGAAAAAACAAGAATAAGGCCATCATCTGTAAAGACACCATCCTCTGCTAGTGTCAAATCAGACAGCGTCAAATCCACGAATAGCAAAAAATCAGCCTCAAATATGTTTAAAAATATTAGTCATAAATCTGTTATAAGATCAAAAAATGTTTTAAAATCATCAGAGAATGAAACGAATGGACATTTAAGTGATTCAGCGTCATATTTAATTCAGCGTATGCTTTACAGTGAACCCATTGAATCAAATAAACTCTCTGATGTGAGTGTTAATAATGATAAAGGAAATGATATCGAAGAAAGTGATAGTTCTACTATTAAATGTTCACCCCAAAAAGAAAAAGCATCACCTTCGGCTGAAAGAGATTCGGGTGTTTCCGATGATAAAAGTGAATCGGGCACTTACACAGTGGAAACAGAACAACATGATGATGACTTAGAAGAGGCACGAAAGAAAATCGACGAAGTATTTGGTGTGTTAAATCTCAATGTTAATATTTCACCCGAATCATTATCACCCGATGATAATGAAATGTCTCCTCATACTTTGGCAATGATATCAGCACATGATTATTGGTTAAATCAGTATCATAAACTTCCCCCGCCATTAGTTAATAAAGCACCACGTCATAATCAAACATCCTTTACACAACAAACGGTTCATCAAAAGCATATGCCTCAAACTAATGAATTGCAAAACGATGAACTTTCAAATGTACATTTAATAGAAGATAAACAATGCAATTTCAATAATACATCGACTTTCACACGATCTAAGCGCAAATTGCAAAATACTAATATATCGCAGCTAAAAACGCAAAGTGATATCGAATCATATACGAATCAAAAACCCCATACGGATATTTTATTCACAAAAAATAACGCTATCGCTATGAATAATGTAAATAACTCGCAAAATACTAGTCACTTTCACAATTCTAATAACAATCTGTGGACACAGCAAAACACACGACAAATAAAACCGGTGACAAATAAGTCATTTCCCATTCAACAGTCACCATTAAATGCGCGAAAAATTCAGAATCAAATAAAAGATAAACCAAAAGCGATACATGATCGTCGTAAAATGTCATTAACATTAACTTCGAATTCTGATGCGGATTCATATAATTCTGATGATAGTACTGACCCCAGTATAAGGAGTTCCAATTCTGCCCAAAGCCGAAATGGTAATCTTTCATCATCGTCAGTTCCATGTTCAAAATTGCGATTTAACAAAGCATTTGCATTGCGAAGAGCACGTCTCGGGTTAGAAACTCCGGGAATTCCTTTGGATGTTAAAATGAATGATAATAATAGTAAATTGAAATCATCGAATGCATCACAAAAGTGTTCGTCTAATTTTGTACGTAATGATGGCGGTCGCTTTAGTTTAAGAGTTACACGAAATGATAATAAATCACAAAATATAAAATTATCAAATGATAGCAGTAAAATCCCGATTCAGCGTAAGAAAAGCGATCCCTATGCTAAAGTCAGTTCACGATATAACACCGCATCTGATAATGAACATTTAAAGAAAACGCGAAATTCAGTGTCACAATATACAGCATCAAAAAATGGGCGTCCGCACCATGAGCTGCAAAAGAGTGCATCATTTAATGATTCCACAAATGGAATGGATAATGTAAGAGGACAGTCCGATTCTTCAGTTCGAAATATTAACCCCTTTCAAATGGGAAAGAGGTTCTTTTCAACGAAACCCCATCAAATGGCACAGATTGAAAATACGATACGAAATAAACCTCCGCAATCACCGAAATTGGAAATCATGTCTTTGAGTATGACAATACAATCAAATCAGACACATGTACCTGTTATTGATACACCATCGGGAAAACAGTCACCACAACAAACTAAAGCATCACGGGAAATAAGTGCTTTGGACGGTCTCGTAATATCTGCAATTAATCAGCTCTCCCAAAAGATACGTGCAAATCTCAGGAATTTACTAGAAAATGAACGCACAAAACACCCTTTAGGAAGTGATGCACGACTCATGATCGAAGAAATACTTCCACAGGTGTCCTCTCCCGAAAGACGCTTTACCGATCACAATGATAATAATGTCAGCAGAGAACTGTCGAATGTACTAAAAAACTTAAAGAAAGTTGAACAGAGTTTTGATGGTAATAATTTACATATTTTAGAGATATAAAATACTTTTTTTATTTTAAGAGATATCAAAGAAATATTTAAAATATTCCCATACAAAAATGTATATAAAAATTGACGTTTTCACACAAATTACCAAAAAAAGCGAATATGCCTTTTATAATATTTTGCCTTTTTATTTAGCCATTTTCTTTTTGCTTTTTTCTGTCGAAAATTTTACTTAAAAATTATGTCTCTAATTATTACATTTAATTACAGTGATACATATAATGAATATATAGTACTTGAGATTTAAAACCAGAACCAATGCGCATTTTTATGTATATATGATTCTTGTTAACGTGCATATATGGGCATAAGAATGCTCATTGTATCTGGTTTTAAATCTCAAGTACTGTACTGATTATTAAATTTATATTATAAAATTATAATTTTTTATTTGATTTTAGTTTTGAGTCTACTTTTGGATCCGCATACAATTGTATCTCAGCATAGTAATAGAATGTGTCGAAATACAGGGTATTTCGAAGTCGATGTTTAGAGGTATTAAAAGACGTACTTTCTTTGGTAGACTATGGATGTATCTAAAGTGCTATCAATTCCTGTGATATTCAATAATTCGCTGTTTTCTGTAATTAATCAATTCTGAGATTATGAATTTTTTACATTAAAAGAATCAATGGTTATTTCATACATAAACACTATTGAGATGTATAAATACGTATATTTATATAGAATTTTAACACGAAATTCATGCGCACGGAACACGCAGACTCATGATAGAGTCCTTCACTTTGATCATGGTCCTTCCAATTGATTATTATACATGCTTAGGATTTACAATTTTTCTCATATTTTCTAATTTTATTTCTTTTAAAACATCACCTGTTCTTTTATAATAACAAAAAATTACCATAAAATTATAAATTTAAACGTATTTTAACTCTTATTTATATGACTAACATTTTAATTATATTTTTTAAAAATTATTTCTTTTATTTTTTAGTAAATGTGAGATTAATTTATATTTTAAAACAGCACTTTATACATGTGCATAAAAATATTTTATTTTAAATCCTATATTAATGTATCGTAAAAATAAAGAATTATTTCGTTTATAAATATGTCATTAATTAAAAGCGCCGTTTTGACCGTCAGTGACCGATGCTCTGAGGGTCAATGTGAAGATCTCAGCGGTCATATCATTTGTGAATTTTTAAAATCACAAAATTATATCATTATACAAAAGGCGATTATTTCCGATGATAGTGATAAGATTCAGGTAAACAATGATTTAATACAATATAAGTAATTAGCATTACTAAAGAATAACATTCAATTTTTATGAATTTATTCCGTAAAATTTTATTTAAATAAAATATTTAAAAAGAGTAAAGCGCCATCATAGCCTTTACATAGTTAACCATAGTGCAATTTTATTCGATTTTACATGCATTTCGCTTCAATAATAAATGCTCATTTCAGCATTTTCTATACATTTATAAATTTTAATACAATTATTTAAAATCAATAAAATTGTCATTTATTTTTGGCATAAAAATTTATTATTTTTATTAAAAAGTAACATTCACTAAAACGTCCATAACACGGAAATATCCGTGCGATGAAAATATTGTGTGATTTTTGATGTTAATAATGAATATATACGGTGTAATTTTTATTAAAATATCACATTTTCCTAAATATTTATTAAAAGTGTTTGTAAACTAAGATAAAATTTAATAAAAAGCACTGAATATCAATTGTTTTATTATATATTGAGTATTATTGGGTATTATATAGTAAAAGTTAGCATTTTCAACCATAGTTAACATAAACTTTACACGATGTAAACGTCCATAGGATAGAAAAAAGTTTCGTTTTAGACTTTGCACTTTATTTGGTATTTTTATTGTTTAATTATTGATATATTCATAATTAACAAATGCGTTATTTTGAAAAATGTATAATTATTTTATAAATATACACATTTTTGTAAATTCATACACTATTTTGTTAATTAATAGTAATTCATAATAACTAATTATAAAGTATTATGTAAGTGTAACGAACCATATATTGCATTAATAAAATTAAAAAAGAAATTTAAATTAATTATGAAATTAGGAAATGCTAAAATATTGGAGTGATTTCATAAAAGTCGATTTGATCCTAACCACGGGAGGGACCGGTCTCACACCACGTGATGTCACACCCGAAGCGACTAAAGGCATATTAAATAAAGAAACTATCGGTATATCAATGGCATTAATTACAGGATCTTTAGCGATAACGCCGATGGCTATGCTTTCACGGTGCTTATTTATAACGATAATATTGATTGACACATTATAATGTCAATTAATTTATTAACATTATAATTAAAATGTTTTATAATTAAATAGATTAACTTCAGGTATAAGAGGTTCTACTCTAGTAATTAATTTGCCCGGAAGTGCAAAAGCATGCAAAGAGTGCCTCAATATAATAGCACCCGTTCTACAACATGCTTTAGATCAACTTAAAGATGACAAAAATGCTGTGCAATTTACACACACGAAAATGACAGAAAAAAGTACACATTTTATTAAACAAAATTCTCACATTACAATATTATTGCATTTATTATTTTTTAACATTTTATTAATTACATGTACTATTAAAGGTAAAGTTAAATTACAAAAAGTGGCATTACGTCCGCGGGAATCTCATTTTAAAATGATATCGATGAATGATGCCATTAATATAATAATAAATGAATGCATCGGAATGGAAAACACAGAAATTATAAATATTAAAAAAATCGATGATATTTTTGCAAAAATATTAGCGAATGATGTTATCGCAAAAATTCCATTACCGCCATTTCCGGCATCGATTAAAGATGGTTATGCGGTCATAGCTGAAGATGGTGACGGTCCACGATTATTAGTTTCATCGGCACTAACTGCGGGTGCTTATGTCAAAGATTTGATACTAAAAAGTGGATATTGCGCCAGAGTCAGTACGGGAGCAGCAGTTCCTGATGGTGCCGATGCTGTTGTTCAGGTCGAAGATACAAAAGTTATTAGATCTTCTGATGTAAGCCTAAAATGATTAAATCCAAAATTCTTAATTATAAAAAAGTGCTTTTGTTTTAAGGACGGTGAAGAGATTGAAATTTTAATCGAAAATAAACCCAAAAAAGGACAGGATATACGACCAATAGGATGTGATATTAAAGTTGACGGTACCCATATTCTTAAGAAAGGCGCATATTTGGGTCCGATCGAACTCGGATTATTGGCAGCCATAGGAATGAATGATATTTTAGTATATAAAAAGCCTATTGTTGCAGTTTTATCGACCGGAGATGAGGTTCTTAATTCATTATTATTTTTATTTCATAATTTAGTTGTTTTTTAGATCATAGAACCGGGAAATGTGTTACCGCCGGGAGCAGTGTTTGATTCAAACCGAACCACTCTTTTAGCATTATTAAAACATCAGAGATTTCAATGTTTAGATCTCGGAATTTCCAAAGATAATACTGATGATATTTTTGAAAAATTAAACAATGGTCTGAGACATGCCGATGTGATAATCACAACGGGAGGGGTGTCAATGGGGGAAAAGGATTTATTGAAAGAGATACTAAAAGAGGATTTTAATGCTGAAATACATTTTGGAAGAGTTAATCTTAAGCCGGGAAAACCGACATCATTTGCTACATGCGTATTTAATAATAAAAAAAAGTTGATATTCGCACTGCCGGGAAATCCCGTTTCTGCTTATATAACGTGCTATCTTTTTGTATTACCGGCACTTAAAGTAATGTCAGGCATTAGTACATCTGATATTAACTCATTTAATATTTTGTCATTTCATCGAACTATTAATGTATGTATGAAACTCGATAATGACTATAAATTGGATCCGCGCCCTGAATTTGTCAGAGCGATAGTATCATATGACGACAAAATTCCAATCGCAACAATGACCGGAAATCAGCGGAGCAGTAAATTATTGAGCGTCAAAGATGCTAATGTTTTAACACTTTTACCTCAAATGAGTGAAAAACGCAAATTTCTTAAAAACGGTGATTATGCCGATGCTATCATTTTAGAATAATCAATTTTTATAAAATTAGAATTATTTTATAACATTAGAATTATATAATATTTAAAATGCGGAACATATACTATTTATTTTGTATAAATTTACAAAAGTTATGTTTTAATAAATATTTTTATAAAAATTAAACCAAATGTTTCTTAAAATTTTAATTATATATAAATTTATATATATTTAAAAATATATTTTTTTAGTTTAAAAAGGACTTCCTTAAGTTAAGAGGTAAACTTTTTTAAACATAATAGAATATTATATTACCCGATATTATGATAACGTTTTCTAGAATTTTACATTTAATTATTCACATTGAATTGAACACTGAGGATGGTGATTTATTTTTTAATGTATGCTCAATTCAAATCTATAAATAAAATACTAAAATTCTAATAAATACTAAAATACTTATTAGTATTAAGTATTAGTATTACTTTTAGTATTAAAAGAATATGATGCTGTTTTTTAATGCATTCTACAATTATCAGGGACATTTCATTTAACAGTTTTGGTGCCGGAAAAACTTAGGAAATGAGCATAGAGCACTTTTCATGTTCCCGGGAATTACCCACATAATGGAGTTTCGATTCTCTCTCTTTGAATTCAGCCCATCGATTAAAGCGATAATTAAATGTAAATATATATTTAAAAACACTTTAAATGACATATTTTTAAAAATATTTAATAATTAAAAGTTTTAAA
This sequence comes from Mesoplophora pulchra, assembly GCA_034697405.1. Taxonomy (NCBI): domain Eukaryota; kingdom Metazoa; phylum Arthropoda; class Arachnida; order Sarcoptiformes; family Mesoplophoridae; genus Mesoplophora; species Mesoplophora pulchra. The sequence continues at coordinate 4,465 of JAQIXB010000600.1, read as the reverse complement.
ATTTAATTTTGATCGTGTTTTTATATTATTTATATTTTTATTTTATCTTAGATTAGGAATTTATAAATAATATTGTTTATTAAACAAATATTATCATATTATGATATGATATGACAGTTAAATTTAGAATGAAATTATATAATACAATATATATATGTATTGTTATATATATGTATAATTATTATAATAGTATCATAAAAAATTGTATTTCCGTTTTGTAGAGGTTTCCCTAATAAAATGTAAAGAGAAAATGAGGAAATTTCTTACTGAAGTTTCGTCATATAGAGGTTTGAGTGTAAAATAAAATTAATAAAAAAATTTCCATTTATCAATGTATTAATTTATATGATATCATAATTTTTAGATAAAATTAGAAATATCAGATTCATTCAAATGATAATGACTAATTTTTCAGTAATTTTTATCATAATACAATTATTTGTGTAAAGTTAAGGTTTAGGAATATCAATTGAACAGAATAATATTTTCTCACAATGGTATGATGTGATTAATCACATCACATTTATATGATAAAAATAATATATGAAACTTTTGTCTGACGATAGTTATTTATCAATTTACGTTATTAAATGACATCAGTATATTGTTTCATTGTTTTTTATTCATATATCATCATTAATGTATCATCATTATTCGTATTTTATTTTAGTCATTATAAAGAATAAAGAATTAAATTAAAATATTTACTTAATTTTGATATATGTAATTTTGTTTTATCTTTATTATTTACGCAATTGAAATATATATCTTATTTAACAATTTAATAATCATTTTTATTACATTTTTAAATTAAAAATTATTCGGTTTTATTTAAATAAAATTAACGATGTTTCATTTTAAATTATAAACATTTTTATTGTTTTTTAAATTTAAATTTAATTTTTTTATTAACAAAAAGTTTTGTTAATTCACCAATGGCCAAATATGAGAAATTAAACGGCATCGATGATCCTGAAGTGGTCACTGAAACATCGAAATATGATTCAAACTTTAGTATCGACACTCAAAACAATCATAGTTATCGCGGTATGTAATAATTGTGTTTCCATATCAATGCCCATTTTTATGCGAATTATATATTTAATTAAATTAATTTTTTAGGATTACGTATTCATGATGATAATGACGATGAAATATCAATGAAAGAATGTTGTTCATGGTTTTTGGATCGATATTTTACTAAAGATAAACTTTTCCGGCGTTTACCATTCCTCGAATGGGCACCGAAGTATTCATTGACTGATCTAAAGGGGGATGTAATCGCGGGAATATCTGTGGCATTTACAATCGTGCCTCAGGGTTTGGCATTTGCGGTATTAGCGGGTTTACCACCGCAATACGGACTGTATACTTCATTCATGGGTTGTTTTATATATGCGATTCTCGGCAGTTGTAAAGACGTGGCCGTGGGTCCGACTTCGATAATGGCCATCGTGACATTTCCGTACGTGCAAAAAGGAGGAGTATCATATGCGATACTTTTGGCGTTTTTAGCGGGATGTGTCCAATTGTTATTCGGTATTCTCAATTTGGGTTTTATCGTGGAATTTATTTCATTTCCGGTCATTTCGAGTTTTTCATCGGCCGCAGCGATTACTATCATATCGACACAATTAAAAGGCTTTTTTGGTTTAAATTATTCGGGATCACGATTTCCTGATATTATGAGCAAATTTTTCTCAAATATTTCCAATATAAATGCATGGGACACTTTTTTGGGTTTCATAAGTCTTTTGTTTTTGATTCCATTGCAATTATCTAAAGACTTTAGATTCAAAGAAAAGGACGGTAAAAGAAATACGAAAATAAATATCTTAAATGGAATATGGCAGATGTTCGCGACCGCGCGATATGCTGTTTTAGTAATATTTTGCACTCTCATTGTGGCTCTTAATTATCAAAATAACGTATTTACATTAATTGGTGATATAAGGACGGGACTGCCCTCATTTGAGGCTCCACCATTTAATATCAATACGAACACCACAAAAATGAGCTTTAATGAGATTTTAGCCGATTTAAGTACAGAAATTTTTGTGATCGCGTTATTGGGATTAATGGAATCTGTGGCTGTGGCAAAAGCATTTATGAATGGAAATAAGAAATTAGACGCGACTCAGGAAATGATTGCTTTGGGAATGTCCAATATAATGGGATCCTTTTTTGGTGCTTTTCCCGGCACAGGTGCACTTTCCCGATCGGCGGTAAATCATAATAGCGGAGTGCGGACACCATTTGGAGGTGTTATTACCGGTTCATTAGTATTGGCAGCTCTTAGTACTTTAGGACCATTCTTTCAATACATTCCTTCGACAGTATTAGCGACGATCATAATCGCGGCCGTGATATTTATGATCCGTCCAAATGATGCCATTGTTATATGGAAAACGAATAAAATCGATATTATTCCGTATGCGGCCACTTTTACATCATCAATAATTTTGGGTCTCGAATATGGTATAGTGTTTGGTGTGATCGTGTCTTTGATTATACTTTTGTATCAAATGGCGCGGCCCAAAGTCTTTATAGTATCACGGACCACACCCGACGGTTATCCCTTTCTTTATGTAAAACCCGATCGGAGTGTATTTTTCCCATCGATTGAATACATGAAAGTGAAGATCATAAAAGAATTGCCCGATACTAATGCTATTACATCACGAATGAGTGTTGTAATTGACGGTGAACATATGTTTAGAGCCGATTCTACTTTTGCATTGGTAATTATTAGAAATTTTAAAATTAATAATTATTTTATATTTAATTAATATACAATTTTGTGATTATAGGGGCTAAAGAATATGGTGCTGAGTTTTAAATTACAAAATGTATTAATAGTATTTTATAATATGCGAAAATCGGTACGTCGTGCGGTTCGCGGAATCGATCTTTCATATGCTGACTTTCATCACTGTAAAAAAGAAGATGATGTTTATGATGTGATTAAATCACATAATAGTAAACGGCGCCGCACTCAGTCATTAGCCGATGAATTAATAAACAAAAGTACCATTTCGAGAATTAATTGGGCATCGCAATCCGCTGAAGCATTTTAGAATATTTAATACTATTCTTTGCTATTTATTCTGAAACTCAATTATTAATGTATAAATATATATATATATTATAACATTTCTGTTTTTTAACATGTATTTTAGTCATTAAATCCATTAAATGATAAAAATATTTTTTTTAAATCATTGTTTTTAATGTTATTTTTAATTTTAATATAAAATTTTTACTTAAATTTCAATTTATATTTATATCATATTAATATAATTAAATTTGAAATTTATAAACGAAATATAAACATTATATGTATATAATTTATATATAATTAAATTTAAAAAATAAATAAATTGACAAAAAAAAGGATTTTGGAAAAGTTTTTTTCAAATGCAATTTTGTCTAAAATTTTGCTTAAAATTTATGTTTTTAATTATATATTTAAATGAAAAAAAAGCAAAAAATGCATTAAATGTATGTATATTTGCATGGGTCCATGACAAAATCCCGAAAGGGTCAAAATCCCGAATAAAAATAATAAGGGTTATCGCTGAGTTTCGCAACACTTAAATTACAGTAAAAATGTGGATTTAGGCGCCGAAGGTATAAGACCAAACCTAACCTAACCTAATTAAGATATAAGAATTGATAAGAATGCAGTTAAAGGCACCGTGGATATTCAAATTCATTTTCTGTACACTCAAATTCATAAAATATATAACTAAATATTTATATTTTGCTCAAAAGTTATGTTTAACCGCATTAAGTTTTTTCGGGATTATGGTTTTCGGGATTTTGTCCTGCTCCCATATTTGCATATATATATATTTATGTATACATATATGTAATGCATATGTTCGAGCTTAATATATGTACATATGCGCATTATTTTTCGCAATGAACTTCCAAGATAATCATACATACTGTATATATATATATATATTTAAAATTTTCCTTTACTCCCCCCTTAGTATTTTATAACAAAAATATACTAAGGAACCACCCTTATAGTTATAAAAATACAAAGGGGAAAGGAAAATTGTCAATTTTAAGTCCCGATTTTACTCATTTATAGTCCCGAATTTAGTCCCGAAAATTTGTGGCTCTACTAATAATACTATTAAATAGCGCATCTCTCTTTTAAAAGTGATACTTTTCACTATGTTTATGCTCAATATGCCGATGCGCATACACGTATTTGTATATTTAAGACACTTATTTCTTTTAAATATAGGCTATATACCGTTTTACCTCACAAACCAGGTCTTACATGTGAGGTAAAACGGTACGCGCATGCTTAAGAGCGCACTCTCTCTGCTCAAATATAAAAAGCGTGTTAAATATATAGATACGTGTAAATAATTATTAGAGTGTCCAATTTTAAGCAGTTTTTTATCGAAAAAAAAGCACCTGAACATGCCAAAAAAAGCAAAAAAAA
>JAQIXB010000599.1:0-15825 GCA_034697405.1 Mesoplophora pulchra | reverse complement strand
CGGGAAAAATCGGTGTCCTTAAACTTTTGTCATTCACTGTATATATATATATATATATATATATATATATATAGAAAGGGTATTTTTAGTCTTACGATGCATTAGATATTTAAAAATTATAGCTAATTATTAATATGTGTACACTATGTACGAAGTTAAGTGCTCATGTTTGCGGAACGCTATGCGCATATATTTGTGTTTATGTTTATAATGTTTAACATATGCATATATACGCATAGCTCTGTGAAAAAACATAAGCCTTTAATCTCAAACATTATATTATATTTTACGTTTATTAAAATATATAAATCTATAATTTTGAAATTTAAATGTAAAATAATTTTAATTTTATAGAAAATTTAATTATCACTAAAAAACACTATTTTTGATGTTAAAATATTAATGGCATAATAATAACAGAATTACTCAGTTTAACTATTTATTGATTATGATTAATCACATTATTAAACATTAATATACATATATATACCGTAAAACTACTAATAAACGCCTAACCTCTAACATGCGCCCAGATTCTGAACCCTTAGAAATAATTAATGAGTTTATGCGAAGTTTTACAATATATGTTAAGATAATTATTACTTATGATTTATCACTTAAATTTTGAATTTTAAAATTATTTTTATTATTTTTTTTTGTAATATTATGTTAAATAATAATGTAATAAAAAATTATTTATAAAATTTTTTAAAAATAATTATTTTTTCAATTTTAATGCCGCAAAATATTTAAGTGAATATATTAATATATACATATATTAACTATACATATATTAAGAATTATTTAATATTTATTTAATTATATATTTCGTTATAAATTTATTACATTAATTTAAATGATTTCATATAAAAGTCTGAAAAATTAATTATAAATGACTTTTTTAATATTAAATTTGAGTTTAAAATAATATCGTTTAAAATTTTAAAATATAATTAATTAATTATATCGCTCTTTTATAATGTAAAATGCTTATTGTATTGGATTTACGAATGACGTTCTATTGGCTCAGGGGTTTCGCAGTATAACCAATTAAATTCATATATAATATTACAATAAGCGTCTTACATCATAAAATAGTGATGTAATTTTATTCATTTTCTTTAAAATTCATAATTAATTTTTTACCTCATATTTTATTGACATTAAAACATTTAAAAATTCAAAAATAATATATAATATGCAATTGAATAATGCAAATATAATACATGTATATATAAACATCTAATATATTAATACCCATTTACCTCGATTTTCACATAATTTAAAGTATTATTATGTACTATTGAAGGGGTGACATTGAAACATTTAAAAAATATAACATATTCTATTAAAATATGGCCTTATGTCTCGAGTTACAATTCACCACCTCAATAATGATTCTGTTACAAAAGTCCGAAAGCCATAATTCCAAAAGGCCAAAATCCCGAAAAGCCATAAGCCCGAAAGGATCAAAATTTCGAAAGACCAAAATTCCGAAAAAATATTAATAAGGTTATTACTTATATCTCGAGTTTGCCAACACTCAAATTACAGTAAAAATGCAATTACAGGCGTCTATGGCGCCGTGGGTATAAAATCCAACATAACCCAACAAAATTAAAATATAAAAATTGATAAAAAATACAGTTACAGGCGCAATGGTTATTCACACACCTTTTCATACACTAAAATTCATAAAATAAAAAAATAAATTAATATTTTTGCTCAAATAATATGTTTAACGCATTAATTTTTTCCGGGATTTTGGTCTTTTAGAATTTTGACCCTTTTGGGATTTTGGTTTTTCGGGATTATGACTTTCGGGCTTTTATCCGAATCCCCTCAATAATACATAATATACTTTAAATTATTTGAAAATCGAGGTAAATGGGTATTAATATTTTAGATGTTTATATATATATGTATTATATTTGCATTATTCAATTGCATATTATATATTATTTTTGGATATTTATATATTTTAATGATAATCTAAATAAAGTAACGTTATAATGTAATATATTAATATAATTAATTATAAACTTAAATATAAAAACAATACTTTTAAATGGATTCACACATAATTTTGCACATGTCATTTAAGAATACATATGATAAATTATCATTATGTAATATATAACAGTTACAGTTTAATATAATTATGTATTATGTATTTATATCATAATATATTTATATTTTCTATTTAATCATAAACTAGTATTTGAATATGTCATCATAGAGCGATCCAATGTTTATGTGATAAATAAAACTATGGTCTTATATTACAATGTCTCACAATGGATATACACCTTTTGATATTTGACGATCTTTTTGACACTCTGCACATATATTTCTATATATATTTAACTAAAATTTTATGCATAAAATTAGCGGCTGATTTTATGGTTTCATCGAAATATCGGTCAAAATCGGGAATGATTATTTAAACCCTAAAAATTCCTATGTTTATGATGTGCACATTTACTATACTATACTATTATTATGTATTTAAAGAATAAAAATTTATATGTTTTAACAAAATTCATATTAATTAATGTGTTAATATAAATTTTGTATGATTTTCTATAATAACGATATAAATATTAAAAAATAGGCATTTAACATACATTCATAAATGATAAAAAAAATGTATCGCATTATTATCGAATCACTTTATATGTCGTATTATAATAGTATATTATTTAAATATTATTTACATTTTAAAAAAATATGCGTATTAAAGTTGTTTATTAATGGGTTAAAGCATTTTTAATAACTTTAGTTATTAGTATAGTATCAGTATATATTTTTAGTATGAATATTTATAATATTTATACACCGTGTTCGGCGGTATGCATAAAATGCGATCATTCTAAAAGTATAAATAATTTCGAGGAATGATTACACTATAATTTCAAGGAAAAGATGTCATTTATTTATTTGTATAAAGTTTTTAAAATTAAATTTTTTGATTATTGAAAATTTTAAAAGAGCGAAAAATGTATATATAATTAATATTAGAAATAATAATTATAATAATAAATACAATGTAATAAACCATCTTTTTATATAAATATTTAAAATTTTATGCATTTTATGCATTTTTTGCTTTTTTAAAATTTCAATAATAAAATAACTTTAATTTAAAAAATTATTTTACAATAAGTAAATGACATCTATTCCTTGAAATTATAGTGAAAACATTTTCCCGAAATTCCTTATACTTTTAGAATGATCGCATTTTATATTTGGTGCATACCGCCAAACACTGTGTACGTATTTACAGTGTGTGTATATAAAAAGATGGCATTTTATTTTTTTATTATCATTACATACACATTCAAAGGTCAAATATTTACTTTGAGTATAAGCATAGTGTAAAATTGCACATTCCTTAAGAATTTGTAATTCATTTACACTATGCTTTGATTGACTAGTTTTATACGATTCACTATATGCATACATATTTATCCCCTTTTTCAATATGTACTTATATCCTGAGTGAAGTTTAAATTGAAATTTTTAAATTATACAAAAAAATATGAAAATATAAATACAGAAATATAACTTAAGGTATAAGAACCGCAATGCATTTTTTATAATTTGAATGTAATAAAAAATGAGGTAAAATGGCATTTATAATATTTCTATCACTACTAGTGCTAGTGGTAGTAGGATAATTGACCACAAAAAATGTACATTTTAATAGAAGGGGTGAGTACAGTAAAACTATTTTAAGCGCTAAAATGTTTTAATAAATATTCGTATGAAATATTAATATAAAAATAAATCACAATTTATTGTTTTTTATATTTTAATTTTGAAATAAAAGACACTTAAATATCGGCACATTTTTTAAGTTTAAATAACTTTTTTTTATAACAAAATAAATATGAAATAAATAAAAATTTCGATGTATGAGTGTTCAATAGAGTGGTGTCATAATGGCATTATTAAATATTCAGAGATAATTTTATTTTTTTTATAAATAAAATTATTTTAATATTTATGTTAAATTTAAATAAATAAATGTGTAAATTAAAAAAACTAAATATTAACATAAAAATTATTTTAACATTTTTATATTTCACAATAATATCATCATAAAGTTATGTATAATTTATAATTAGTTACAAATTTTTGAGTTAGAAATTTGCTATCCCTGTGCTCCTGGAAACATTGGGAATTTTTATCAAAACTCTGGGAATTTTCTTTTTAAATATATTAGAGAATGTGAGCATTGTTCTTCGGATCACACTGAAATTAGGAATTTTGAACATTTTTTTAGCACAAAATTTTATTAAAAAATGAAAAAATACTCCTATGCATGCATCTTTTTAAATGGAAATTTTCCCGGTGTTCCCTTAAACATTCCTTAAGTTGACAAACTCATGTTAAAAAAAGTTCCTAAATTCAAATATATCTTAAAATTACTGAAAATGCCATCTTTTCTTATACTTACCATAGAAGAAATCGATAATCGGTATTTTTATATTAAAAATTATAATTTTTAAGCATAACATATATATCATATATGCCAATTGTAATGAGAGTACCGTATATAGAAACATAATGCGCGCAAATAATTTATTATAAAATATTTAACAATATTTAGTGTGAAGTATTTTATTCACAAAAATTTATTTACGATCATTTTTTAAAACTCAATTTTTTAATACGATCTTAGCATAATTTAATAATTTTTATAATATTTGAAATATTTTGAAATATTTTTTTAATATTTTAATTATTAAAAATATTAAATATTTTTAATAATTTTAATTTTATTAAACTTTAAAATTAATGAATAAAATTAAATATAATTAATTATAATAATATTAAATATAATAATATATGTTATGCTTTTATGTGTGTGCGTATTGTGTTTTTTACACGATACTCACCTTACAATTGACGCTATTGGTTCATGTTATTTTATATAATTTATTTTTATGTAATTATTTATATGTTTTAAAAGAAAATTATTTTATTTTTAAATTTTTATATCGATTTTAATTTATGGATATGTGTGGGTGAGGGGTGTGTTCGAATAAAATAAAAAATTAAAATTTTTGTTTTAATTTAATTCATAATTAATTTATTTTATTTATAAAAAATTAAAATTTATTAAAATTTATATTATAAAAAAGCGAATAATTTATAAAATATGAGAAAAAATTAATACAAAATATAGTAAATTAATATGTTTATACATAATACAAAATAAATTTGAGGTTTAAATGTTTAATAAATTTGAATGATCAAAATGCAGAGCGTATATATTTAGAAAAATTAATATCATATATTAATATACATGCATGTTTTAACTATTACTAAAAGTAGATATAACAGGTATGTATATAATTAAGTATATTACTAGAGTATATACTAGAGTGTATAGTACTAGTACTAGCATTAAATTTATTTAACTCTCGTGCACTATTTGGTCGTTTCAGAATCCATCATGCTCTATATGCTATATGTTAGTATACACATATATTATATGATAAATTTTTTTATATTATATAATATAATGTAATATATGAGTATATAATTTTAGTAAAATTAATGTAATTCCACTCTCTCATTATTATATAATATTATAAAATAATGTGTTTATATGTTCGTATATTAAGTAATTATTATGTAAAAATATTTTTATATATAATTTCATACAATTATTTCATTATAACATTATAATATAAAAAAATATTATTTATCATTAATGTTAATGATAATGTAATTTTATTTTAATATATATTTACAATTTATGTATATCATATACGTATATATTAAGCTAATGTTAGTACATATATGAAAATTCAAGCATTTTGGTCAACACATTTGTATATTATACATTTAATAATCTTAGAAATTTAAATACACAGTTATATGTTCACATAAAATATTCACTAGTAATAATATTCACTAGTAATAATATTCACTAGTAATAATATTCACTAGTAATAATAATATCATATAATATTTTTATATTTATATCCGTTTTTTGCAATGTAAATAATAAATTGAGTTCAATCGTGATGATAGAGACAAAAAATATAATCATGGAATAGTAATATATATATATATATATATATATATATATATATATGATATACTAAGGCTACGTACTAACGCTACGTACGTACATGTAAATTTATATTACGACACACACAGACTAATGGTAAAAGACTATAAAATGCATATTTAAAAAGTAATTTCGAACACGTTTTTTCATCATAAATATTAGTTTTTTATTATTTTTCGTTTCAATATAATAACATGGGACTAACAAATATTTCAAAAAATAATAATAAAATTAATAAAAAAAATAATTATAATAAAACCATAAATACATTAGTATATGTTTTTGTATTCATTTCAATGCTTTAATGTTATTTTATATAATAATAATAATAAAATTTAATTATAATTATAATTACTTTTAAAATACAAATATAATATTTATATTTTTTAATTTTTAATTTTTATATAATAAAATAATATGTGAGTTAATAAATCGCAGATTTTCAGAGTATTCTCATATTAAATTTAAAGATTAAAAATGATGATAATAATGATGTGAAAAAATTTAATAATATTAATGTCATTACAATGAGAGTTTAGTTTATATTATATATTAAAAAATTAAATAGTAAATGTAATAGAGACTATAGTGCTACTGCAGTAGTATTTTAGTATTTTAGTATTAGTATTAGCAATAGTAAAGCTAACGAAAGATCTAAGAATGTTAACTAAATTTAAAATTAAAAAACTAAAGCAATCTTTTAGTATTAATAATATAATAGTAATAATAATAATAAATATGCCTCTGGCAAAAGACATTATTATTATTATTATATTATATTTATATATTTATATAATATATAAATATAAATATAACACATATATACAGACATATTTAAAAGTTAATGACGGAAAATGTGCACCTTATCCTTAAAGATGATGACCCCACACTTTTTCAAAATACACATATAATATAGCATTTTTAGTATATTTTAGTATACATTGACATAGTACTTAATTTTGACATTACTTCCGCTTAAATTATAATATAATATATTTATGAATATTTTTTGAAAACAAAAATAAAATGAAAAAATAGAATAATGCCCATGAATTTATATGTATATATTTCTGCATAAATATATATAACGATTTACAATGAATATTTAGCGATATAATAATATTAAATGATAAAAGTATGACATTAGTACATTACTAGTAAATAGTGGATATTGTATTTTGAGGTGATTTATGACGGATCAGTATTTTCGAATATCATTTTTTATGATAATAAAAAACATTAAAAAAGTTTTATCATAATGATAATAATAATTCACTGCCATCATAGGCTATGATGTGATTCATTCATTTATAATTCATTCATTAGAATCACGCTCTTTGATGATGTTCATGATGATGCTGATGATGGTATTTTCTGTTAAATTCATCGATATTTTGCATTATCATACGTAAATTCTTTACATGATCAGAATCGAATGATGATCTTCGATTATCCATGATAATTGAAGATAATGGTGATGATGATAGAGGTGATGGTGATCGTCCTCTTCTTCGATGGAGTGCCGCATTATAATAAGGATCGGGAAAAAAGGATGGTCCCATGTACATACCCGGACCATTGGACATTCTCCTTAATAATGGCGCCATCGGAAGTAACAATGGCAATGATAATGCCATACCTCTAAGTAATGTCATCCCCAAATTGGACGATTTTGGAACTGATGTCTGATGATGCGTTATATCGTCATGATTTAAGGGTAAATGAGGAATACGATTTATGGAATTCATTTGCGGAACACTATTATCAGAACGTACAATGACAGATGCAAGTGCAGGCCATGCCACGGCCACTTTTTCCAATATATCACCTATGACCTGTCTTAAGGTGATCATTGCCTGAAGTGCCGTCATTTCAGTGTCATTAAATTTATAGGGTTTTTTATCATCATCATCATCATCCGAATCCGATAATTGACGAATTCCCCATTGACCCATACACTGATTCAGCATTAACATTACGATAAAACTAATGATAAACTAAAAAATCACATACATTTTTAGATGCATTTTATTCATTTCATTAATTACTATTAATAGTAAATGTCGTATTAACATCATTATTATTAATTAATAATATAAATTTTAACTATAGAATAGACTAATGCTAATATTAATTTAACTTAATTTTGCACAAAATTAATAGAGAATATTTTCATAAAATTAATTTTAAAGTTTGAAATTCAATTTCGACATTTTTTAAAATTAATTTTATTTAAAATAAATTTTAGCGTTAAATTTTAAGATTTTTTAAGATTAAAATTTATTTCATAAATGAGTGACTTACAATTGAATGTAATTTTAACGTTAATATTTTCATTTTTTAAAATAATTTAATGATGAAAATTTTTAAAAAATTTAATATTTTTTCGTATATTTTTTCTTTAATAAAATTTAAAAATTACTTTTTTTAAAAAAACTTTTTTTTAAATAAATTTATAATATGCTCTAATATATAGCTCTAATATAGAGCTTTTGTGTAACAATAGGTTAATATATTGAATCGTTCCGTAAATACAAAACACACACACAAAACACGCACTGAAAATAGTAAAACATAAGTTAACTTAAGTTAAGTATTAAGTGTGAAGTCAAAACACAGCCTTGAACTTGGCTATTATATAATAACTAGCACATTACTATATAGCTGCTATAGCTATATATAACTGTATATATAACTAGTATATGCTCACTAGAGAATGTGCACTTGATTCTTAAAGTATATTTTTATATAACTATCTATATATACAATACAAAGTCAATGAATGCTATGTGCGTTTAAATATATCCACTAGTAGTATAAATATAAACTAGACTTATAAAAAAGAACCTCCGTTCTTTAGTACACCTGAAAAGCAAATGGCATGTTCCCTTTAACATGTAACAGGTCCTCTCTGTGTTCATTCATCTCTCTTTTTCTATTGCTATAACTATAACTATTACCACACCATGGCTATAACTACTATAGTTAGCATCATTCAGTATGTACATATGACTATGACTGACTATTGAGTTTGGCCATGACTAAAACTATGTTTATAGTTTAACACATATGAGTAGTATGTGTGTATGGTTCATCCCATAGTACACATATGCCCATCCTCATCCCAATACCCACACTATTCATATGCTGATATATTTATATGAATATGCACCTCATTCCGTCCCATGTTATAATCGACGGCATTAAACACTTAAAAAATGAATATAAAGGTCATGATCATTTTATTATTCATTCCGTTTTTAAGTTTAATGCATTTTAGCATTAAATACCAGAACATTACATGTATATATATGTGTGTGTGCGTATTTCGAGTTTACATGCTTTATTTTATATACAATAAAACCTCTCCATGACGGACTGTACCGGCAACAAAATTCGCTTCTGTCTAAAGGCGGTACACGTCCTGTAGAGGTCTTATGTTAACTATGGTCAAATAAAATTAAACTTTTAATATAATGCCCAATATATCATAAACATATCCAATGTTAATATTTATTCTCATTTTATGATTGAAATTAATTTTCATCATTATTTATAAATTTTTAAATAAATTTTTGAATTTTAATAATTTTATAGCTCATAAATAAAACGAACATTTTTCTATAAAAATTTGTAGCACATTTTATTACAATTTTTAGTTAATTTAATTAAAATAATAAATAAATAACTTATAAACTATATATTAGTTTAAAAAGTTAAGTGAAATTATAAATATTTGAGCATAATTTCAAATTTGTCCGTTTAGAAGGTTATGGTAATACTTTATATATGTTTTTAAAAAATGTCATTTTCTTATTTTGTAAAAGTTTCGTTATGTAAAGGTTTTACTGTATGTATATAACTCTCTAATATAACGATATGCATATTTTATGCACTTATGAATTACTTTATTTTTATCTATGTATAAACTAACTAAATAAGTAAATACTTGGTAATTTTATATTATATATTATAATATATATACTATATATTAGTATAAGTTATGTATGAATGCCTTAATATATAACACTAAAATAAACTAATTTTAATGGGAATGCACCATCATCACTTTACCCGTATATAATGATTTTTAATTCATTATCCATTTATATATATATTCATAGTCAAAAAATTGCAAACATTTCTTAAGGCAATTGATACTTCCTCAATATACTAGAATATTATACGCACTAGTATATATCATACTCAACACATTGATCTAGTTGATCTAGTTTTACGCCTTTACTAATACACACGCCCCGATTTAATGCTTTGATATTCCAATTAAAGAAAGCAAATAACAGTTAAATAGTTTATAGTCAATGGTTTAATGTTAAAATTAGTCACCATTCGACAATTAAAAGTTACATTATTTGAAATTAGAAATATTCTGACTCAATACTGAATTAATGAGATATTTAATTAAATGCAATCATCGTCATCATCATCTTCATTATGATGATGAAGATGATGATGACGCTCATTTATAATTATAATGATCATCATCATCATTATCATCATGAATTTGATCGTTCATTTCAATGCACGAATATTTTAATAATAAAATTAATGATGTGATTATTGAACGTTTAAAATTTGTATTTTAAAAAAATTTAAATGTTAAATTTTATAGTTAAATGCACTGAATTATTATATTTAAAAAATTATATTAAAATACGTAAATATATCATACTTAAATCCGTGCTAATCATGTATGATATTATAACAGCATTTCTCTTTATATATATTGGCATATAATATAAGTGTAAATTTAATGCCATATCTAACTATAACTACTATATCTTTGCTAGTTATCTTTAAGCGTGCATACCGTAAAAAGCACGTACAAAATATTTATCATAAAATTATTTTTGCGTTAAAATTTTCTTAAACATTTTTTAATGTTATTACCAGAGATGGGATTTTTACGGAATTATAACTGCCAAATTGCGAAACCCAAAAAACTTAAAATGCGGAGTGCTTTTGCGGAATTAAGTAAAATGAGAATAATATGCTGAGTTTAAAATTGATATTTTATAATAAATTTGACATTATTTTATAAATTTTTAATATATTTTTTTAAAAATGAGGACAAAATGTGGATAAAAGAGAAAATTCGGACATATGCGGAATTTTAAAGTATAACAGTGAAATTTACAATATTTTCAATACATATTTAAGGTCACTGTTAGTTTATTTATGCATATTAATTAGTTTTTGTAAGATTCAGTTACGTTTTTGTAGGAATTTCGCAATAATCTGATCTCTGGTTATTACTTATGCCATCAATATTAGTATTAGTTTCTAGTGTCTAAAGTGTTATGTTTTATAATTTATATTAGAAAACAGTCCGAATATTTAGTATATATTTATTTATTTATAAAATTTAATATAAAATTTAATTATATTTTAAAAATTTTAAGCTAAAAATGCATTATCATATTTTATTGGCTATTTTCATATTCACGTATAAAGCGTTTTTCACAGACACGCATTTTGGAGTTAAATGTTAAATGATGTCCGTAATTTTAATTATATATAAATAATATAAAATTAAATGTGAATATTTATAATTATATTGTGATGATTCAAAATTTATTTTAAAATATTCCCATTATTTAAACCTCAGTTAACATAATGTTTAATAAAAATAATATGAATTTAATAATTTTTCATCATATACTAAATTAGTATATATTATTAATATTTAATAATATAGATTATTATTAAATAATGGTTAACTGCAAATAGCTATATTTATTAGTTATACTATAGCTTAACCATTTGCTCATAATCATAGTATTAATGGCTTATAAATGCTTTTCAAATGCCTTTAGCCATAGTTAATATGACGCTAAATATACTATTATTAAATGTTTAATGGAAATATAATGTAACATATGCATATGCACATAATTGTCAATTATTATATAATGTCAGCGGTGCAAAAAACGCCGTCAGCAGAATAAGTTATACTAAAAAATGTATAGAAACTAGAAAAAACTAGCAGCATTTATTAACACATTATAGTTACTTTGCAGTCTTTTAAAGAGAATTTGCACATGAATTTAATAATGCATAGTTACTGTTAAGTGTATGCAGATACATTACTTAATTCATATGCAAATGCGATTTATGAGATTGTGAAGTAACTATATATATAATATAGCATACTACACAATTGTGTATTAATAATATATATGATTAAAAACGAATGTTTAATTTTCTATTTTATTATTAAATAATTAATTTTTTAAATTTATAGCATCAAAAATGATGACATAATATTAATGTGATGATGATATACACACACGCATTTTCATCATACTTTTTGTACATTTTAATAATAAATATTATTAATTATTTAATTTCAAAATTATTAACAAAAATATTATTCACATTATTATTTTTTATTAATATTTAGTTTAATTTTAGTTAATATCATTAAAATGTTTTTATGGTGCAACTTTCATGTCGACCTCCCATTGAGGACAAATTCATGCAATAAACTGTATAAATAGTATATATAAGTATATCATATATACAATGTATTTAGTATATATGCTATATTTATACACACTGCGAATTTAATATAAACTCTTTTACAGAGAATATATATGAAGTAATAAAGATAACTAAAATATTATTATTATTATTATTATTATTAATTTAATGATATCTAAAAAATCAATTTGAAAATAGATTAAAATCATTCTTTTAAATGTGCGATTTAATATAATAATAAAATATATAAATATATATATATAAAAATATAATTATATATTATTATATCATAATGTATTTGATTCTGTGTATATGAGCATTATACAATATGTTCAATCATAATCAAGACTCACATATTGTGCATGTGCTCTTTGCATAAATTATGCATGCATATTAAAGTGAATATGTGTGTTGCGTTAGTTTTATTTATAATTAAACATATGGTATCGCTTTAAATGAATTATAAATTTTATTAAATTTATACATTTAAATAATAAATCTCTATATATTTACATTATTATTATTATTATTTAGAAAATGCGAACATAATTAGTTTATGTGTGTATTTCAAAATTCGTGTATAATATTATTTAAATAATATTTTAATATATGCATTATATTTATACATATATTTAAATATATATAATAATAAAAAATATAAATATAAATACACACTAGTAAATTTATTTAAAATTAGTATATTTTAGTATTATTTTAAGTATCACCCACAGCGTGATTCGTGCATTATAAACATATAATGATAGTAATAATATAAATAAGATTAATGTCCATTTATTTTTTTATTATTAGCAAATGAAATAGCAGCTAGTTAATATCAAATATATTTAATATATTCATGTTTAAATGTATCTTTTATTTTATTTTATGCTATAATATTATAGGATATTATAGTATTTTTTAGTATTTATTTATAAATGAAAAGAATTCATTGAATTTATATGATAAGAATTTAGTTCAAAGGATCAATATAC
This sequence comes from Mesoplophora pulchra, assembly GCA_034697405.1. Classification (NCBI taxonomy): domain Eukaryota; kingdom Metazoa; phylum Arthropoda; class Arachnida; order Sarcoptiformes; family Mesoplophoridae; genus Mesoplophora; species Mesoplophora pulchra. The sequence continues at coordinate 2,241 of JAQIXB010000599.1, read as the reverse complement.
GGACATTTTTTTTATTAAAAAATACTATTGTTTAATGATTTTCAGTGTCGATAATACTAATATTAGCACTAACACCTGTATTAGTATCACTATCAATACTATCATATTAATACACATCTTAAAATATTCAATGATAAATATTACTCTTATGTTATTTTAAAAAATATAAATATTTCTATATATGTATATATATATTAATATTTTATCGCAGTATTTCTTTTTGTAAATATTGAGTTAAAAAATAAAACAATGAAATAATAATAATAATAATAATAATTTTTTATTATATATTACTCTTATAATATTTTATATTATATACATGCTATTATACATGCTATTTTATATATATATATATATATATATATATATATATATATATATAAGAAATATAAGATATAAATGATATACAATGTCAGTGTCAATCATAATTATGTGTATATGCATTTAACAAAAATTGTTTTAACACACCCTTAGGCAATGCGTGTGAACGTTGTGATTCTACACCATTACTACTGAATAGTTACTTAACATGAACTTAGTTAACATTTAACTTATATTATATTACATAACTAATATATAATGATAAAAGTTAAATAATAGTTATAAAGTTAGTCATTGAAATTATAGTCAATGTTAGTGTAGCGTATGGTTAGGTTTAGATCTACAAAGGTTAGGATTTAGTAATGTAAAAGTTAATGTTAATAAAGTTTACTAAAGTCAATTTAAGAGTATGGTAATTTATCATTAAATCATATTATTATTTTCGTTTAATATTTTATTATCTTTTTAATGATGAAAATGAATCGATGATCATGATTTTTGATCATTTTCATCATCAATGATTATAGTAATCATTGAAATTAATATTAACTCATGATATGTGAACGAAAATGCGTGATTATTCATGCCTTTGATCTTTTTCCAATTGAATTATCATTAAAAGTATGGTATTTGTTACATACAGAGGGTGATAAAATATAAAATGTGCCGATTTTAACTCTGAGTAATTTTTTTTTATTATTTTATATATATTTTAATGTATTATTTAAATAAATATATTTTAATATTTAAATGAACTTTTTTTAAATTTAATGACAATAATTAAATACTTATAATAAATGTTGAAAATGCTTTTCATTTTTATTGATACATATTTGACACTTTTTATTAATTAAAAAAATTATATTAAAATAATTTAATGACAAATAAAATGTAAATCAAATATGTGACGTAAGCAAATAATTGCACAATAATCAACATAAATGCTGCAAAATATATCAGTGGCAAATAATTTATGAAAAAAGTGGTTTCCGTTTCAAGAAAGTGGCCATAGGGCATTTGTATGTATAGTGAGACCTTTAATTTGATATTTGTGCCTTTATTAAAAAGTCATGTTAATTCGCCAGTGTTAAGTCAAATTTTGCAAATATATTTTATAAATATGCCTTAAAATATATTTGCAAAATTTTGTATTTAAAATTAGTTTATTTTTGAATAAATTTAATATAAATAAATTTTTAATATGTTTATTAATTAATGTATTAATTATAAAATTCGGTTAATATATTTGAATTAATATTTATATTTATTTAAAATTGACACTTTGTAGTTTTTATCCACCTCTGTATTTGATTCTAATACAATTTATTTATATACACAGATATACATATTTTGTATATTATGTATATTTTGTATGTTTTATTTAAATATATTTTTTAAATAAAACATGTATTTATTTGTATTAAATATATAACCATATTATTTAAACATAATATAAATTATAAATAAATACTGAATTTTATTGAATATAATAATATTAAATATAATCATAAATATAATTATAATTTTAAATTTAAAAAAAATAAAAATTATTATATATTTATGTTATATATTTATGTTATATATTTCATGTTTAATTTCTCACATACTAAGATCGTGTTTAAAGAAAAGGGGACCAAAGGGGGGATCAAAATAAATCAAAGGCATTAAATCATTGAATTTCAAAGCGATAAATGAATAATCAAAAAATATTGAAAAAAAATAAAAAAATAAATTTAAATATAATAATACATCAAAATAATTACTATTAATATATGATAAAATTATAATATATTATAATATATTAATATAATATATCCATTGAATGGAAATCGGTAGCATTATATCCCAATTTTTATAAATGAATTCATACCAAAAATATGTCATCACATTTATTATGATGAATAAAATTCAATTTTTATT
>JAQIXB010000598.1:0-15835 GCA_034697405.1 Mesoplophora pulchra | reverse complement strand
GATTCTGATTCTTCCGATGATGATGATGATAAAAAGAATATTTCTCAAACGAAAGCTGAAACATCAGGAAAAGTAAATTCAGAAAAGAAAATGATTAAAAAGAAAGATTCATCGGATTCGGATTCTGATGATAAAGAAGCAGAGGAATCATCGTCATCTGAAGAGCTGCCCCCGGGAACCACGACATTGGTATTCTCTCCCAATGGTGTCATCGAAGAGATCGATGAATCGGCCAAAAAGAGTCAGAAAAAAAAGAAAAAAGCATCAGAATGTAATCAAAATAATGAAAGACGTTTATCATCACCCTTTCGTCGCGTTAAACCCGAATTAATTGAAAATATCGATAACAAATTTAAGGACAATTCTTTTAATTCAAAAAAAGGCAAAGATCAATGGGGTCAAAGAGCGGCTGTATCTTTAGGTGCTGTGAAAGGAAAGGATTTCAGACGCGAAAAAACAAAGAAAAAGAAAGGATCGTATTATGGCGGTTCAATTAATACAGAGATAAATTCAATAAAATTTTAATTATTTAATTCTTTTAATTATTTTTTCAGATGTCATTATTTTCAATAAAAATAATTATCATTAAAAAATTTTTATCCATAATCAGTAATTAAAAAATAAATTTTTTTGAAATACGTTTTTATATCATTTAAATTTATTATGATAATGATAAACTATAAAATGTTTAATTTTACATGAAATGAGTAAAAAGTGATTATTTTTCGGTGTAATCATTGAGTATATCCCCCATATGATCGTTGTGTTTCTTAAAAGAGCGGTTTTTGCGATTCACGGGTTTTTTCCTCTTTTGGACGGGCATGACTTTGCGCACGCCCATGTCCTGCATCGATGCGATTCCCTGTTTTTGAAGGTATTCTTCGATTTTTTCCTCATCAATGCCTTCGACCGCGACACACCGCCATAATTTCTGAAATTCTTCGTCCGCTTTAAACTCAATGGCATTATCACGATAAAAGAGGATCTTTTTCTTATCGATCGGTCGTGTGATAACGATGATTTTGTTATTATCACACAGATTCTTAACGATACGTTCGGCGTTCGGAAGAGATTCAATGACATCGTCCATTGCGATTCCGCCATAGCCTCTCTGATCATATTTATCCAATAATCGTATTAATGTTTTTTTATCCTTTAAATTGAACGTCGGTTTAAATGCGTATTTTCCATCGTGTGTCTGAGCGATTTTAGGGTTATTCGGGAGTGCCTCTGTCATAAGCCAATTCTTTTGCTTTAATCCAATGTCCAATTGATTCGTTTCATCTAAAATCTCATCAAAAGTCAGTGCTTCGCTATCACCATCCAAATGACGCTGTTTCATCCAATTTACGATCTTCGCTAAAATCGCGAAATTATGCTGTGAACTGCCGGAGGATCGCGAATATGACAGCGGATCACGTGATAATGTCGTTCCGTTCGACTCTTTTTTCACTCTTTTCTTTGAAATTCCATTCGATGATGATCCGCTCTGATGTTTATCATTACTTTTCGCTGATTTTTGACGATTTTCCACCACAGGATTCGCGTACGCGCGTTTCTTAAATGATTCACGATCTTTTAATAGTGACGGATCCATTCTTTTATATTATTATTATGATTTAATTTATAAATATGACACAACTCTGTGATTATGAAACTATGTTTTTAATCAAAACATTAATCACTGACATTTTTAGTCACAAAATCAATGTGATTACATCATGTGAATTATTCCATTCTCTTATTTCATTATAAACACGTAATTTTGTATTAAATTTGTATGTTTATGGCATTCGCTTTAATGTTAATATAATCATTAAATTTAAATGAATGGATTTTTAAAAATACAAAATCCGCCAAAAATAATAACAAATTTCAACAGTGTATTGAATACACCGTATTCACACGGTATTCATATTATAGGTTAAATATTAGATTTGCCCGTCACGTGTATGGGTTAAGAATTACCAAAGATGTACTTTATGGGAATGCTCCGAAAATTGTAAAATGCTATTTTAACGATGTTTTGTGTCCTTAGGATTGAATAAGAATTTTTGAGAAACGATTTCGTTTTTAAAACACAGTATTTCCATTATTACAGTTTTAAACGATCACATGACTGATATTCTTCAGTTTATCCCCATGTAATTTTACATGTATATATAGTGCTAATTTAGCACTGCTAAATATGGGATCTTTAAACTTAGAGCCCGTACGTGCTTTTGTTTACTCACAAATATTAGCGTATACCAAACTTAGTCAATATAAATACGTCACATGAAAGGGTTTAAGTTTAGATACACCTTAAATACACTTTGCAATTTTGAGAATTTTCCCCATACATTTTACATGAAAAAACTTTATGACTCTAAAGTTTAGAGTCTAAACGCGTATTTCAGCCGTAAATGACTCCATACTAAGGTCGCGCGTCCATTGCATTCCGCGATCATATTTCCCGAAAACGCAATTTCATATTACAATAGAGGGGCGTAACCCTTATAAATGCTAAAATGCATATATGTTTATATTGAAATTCAATTATTGAATGATTAAACATTTGTTGAGGTCACATGAGTTTACTCAAAAGACATTTGTTTTTTTAATTAATAAATAAAATGATATTAAAATTAATTAAATGATCATTTAAAATGATCATCACATTCTGATATTTTAATTTTATTTATATTTTTGACATAATTTACGAAATGATAGAATCATATAAAAAAATAAAATTTAAGATTATTTTAAATGAGAATATTATTAAAAAAAATTAAAATTTAATTAATAATTTTAATTCAATCAATTTTTAGGTATAATTACCATAAAATCAGAAATTAAATAATATAAAAATATACATTAATGTTTTACATATGAATTAAAATTATATATGAAAAAAGTTCATATTTTAATGATTTATTTTTTTAAAAAACAAAAATACGATATCCTTTTTATGTAAATGTTTACGTATTTTTGAGGCATAATAACAATGTCAAAGGTCAAAGTATGAGGCCTCTGCACATGGTTTAGGTAATGATATAAAAGTTTAAATGACATGAAAGGTTAAAGGTCAGTTAAGGTCATGAAACTCTGAAGAAACGCAATATGCGTTTCATTATGTTATTATTATTCTCAAATGTTTATATAATGAATGGAAATGAATCAAAATTCGTAATTTTAATAAATATGTAAAATTAGATATTTATAAACATAAAAAATAAGAATTTTGAAATAAAAATAACAAAATGTGTATTTCATGTGTATTGAGACATAAACAAATAAAAGGCGCACGAATATTTTATTACACTCATTTCTCACTTATTTCAGAAAAGAAATAATTTCCTTTAAAAATGGCATTTTATTTTCAAATAATTATTTTAATGAATAATTTTTTACAAAAGAAATGTAAATGATGAAAATGAATTTAGAGATTGAATTTTTAAGAAATGAAAAGAGAAATAAAAAAGAAATGCGATGTGAGTGTGTAATGGACATTCATAGGGAGGGAATGATAATGGCGAATGAAACACATTTTTAAAGATTACGTGTCTTTGGATATGTGCATATGGCATATGCATTTAAAGAATGCGTATATTTTAACGTACATATGTACGTATGTATATCATACATTTATAATGTATAATTTTTTGTACGGATATAGTATATGATCGTGAACCATATTTTTCTCAGCATATTACGAAACTCATTATTAATTAGAATATTAAAGTCTGTTAAAAGCACATTGTGATTAACCGCAATATTTACATAAAAAAGATTAAAGTAAAGTGTGCTTTACATTAACGAATAATATATGTTTAAAATAATAAAAATTAATGAATGATCGATATATATATATATAAAAAGCGTCATATTTATTAAATAAATGAAAATATGGACATAAAAATGGATGATGATATAAATCGTTACGATGATCTGATACTATCTCCGAACAGTTTATTACATACGTTTGAATCGAATGATGATGATCTAAGCATAGGTCTAAATCATATCGGTAATAACGATCCATGGATCGGTGATGGCATTTGTGAATCATTAAATCTCTTTAATCATAACATATTTGATAATGAAAATGAAGAAATGGCCACAGGTTTGTGACACATTCTCTTATATCTGTAAATAAATACGATAAAAACTAAAGATCCATTCACATATGTATATAATAATGACATTCGTATTTTTTAAAATCAGATTCATGTAAATCATCGTCAATCGCATCGAATTCACCTCTGCCCGTGAATATCAAATGTGAAGACATTGATAATGAAATTGAAATTAACAGCGAAGACTTTAATGTCGATTCACCCTTAAGTTACAACAGTTGTCACTCATCAGGTTCATCGGTGTCTCACAATTATGATCAAAATCATGTTAACTATGGTCTTCAGCGTCAGGTCGTCATTGTCAGTCATTCAATTATCAAAAAAGAGCCTCAATCCAATAGCAGTAGTAACGGAAGTACTAAAACATCACCGAAGAGTTCTCCGAAATCGCGAACGCCGCGAAACAAACAAATCACTGATTTGGTACTCACCGATGAAGAAAAAAGACTCCTCACAAAAGAGGGTACATTCACTTTTTACATTCACTTTTCTTTTAAATATGTTTAAATGCTTTATTTTCCATTCAAAGGATATACGGATTTTCCGTGCGGTAATTTACCTCTGACAAAACATGAGGAGAAAATTCTAAGAAAAATTCGCCGCAAAATTCGTAATAAGAAATCAGCACAATGCTCACGTCAGAGAAAAAAGGAATATTTAGAGGATTTAGAACGACGTTTCGATGAAAGAAATCTCGAAAATGAACAGCTTAAGAAAGAAGTGATTAAACTAAAGAAAGAAAATGACACATTATTAATGAAAATGCGTAAATTATTGTCTATGAATGGTCAATCGAATGCCTCTTTTAAATCATCGTTTTTCGTCATAATTCTCAGTTTTCTTCTAATACTTGTGCCTTATTTTAGGTATTTATTCGATATTATGTTATTTTTTTCAATTTTTTTGTATGATAACACCACAGGCCTCACGACGAAGAGAATTTGGGTTTTAGTGAAAAGGACGTGATAGGCACGGGACGACATCTCCTGATGACCCTCAATAATGTGTATCATTCTGATATGGCCATTGAATCGAATGAAACTAATATAGTGAATTACACGACTATCGCTAATGCTAATTTAATTTAATCCTAATTTAATGTGCTTAAAGGGTATACTTTTAATTCAAATATTAAATATATTGAAATTTACTTTATTTTATCATTTATTGAATTTTGAATCAATATCATTATTATATATTAAATATTATATATTATATTCGATGTATTTTATTAATTCCGATATATTAATAAATTACTTTTATCATTTCGTGGAATTTAACATATTCTTTATCATTAAAGCATTTTAATACTGTTTCATTATCATCAAAGCACGGAAAAAGTCGGAAATAAAATCATAAAATTAGAATGTAAAATACCCTAAAGTCCCGTTGATAAGCCGCGGCTTATCTAATAAATTTAGAGGATTTTGAAAAAAATAGACGGTGCGGCTTATACAGTATAATGAAATGTAAAAATTATTGAATTAACTTTATTTCGATATTTATAAAAACATTAACAAAAAACATAAATAATACATTAAAATGCTTCGAAATGATTATCGGAAACGCTTTTAAATAACACATTCACATATGATTCAATGTTTGTTACCATCTATGGTAATATGGCGGCATTTGTATCCGCTAAAACTACGCTTTTAGATATGCGGCTTATACATGGGTGCGGCTTATCTATTGATACAAAAACCTTTATAAAATTACTAAATTTCTAACCATGCGGCTTATCCACGGTTGCGGACTATATACGGGACTTTAGGGTAATTATTTAGTATTTTAAAAATAAACATTAATTATGCAAAATTATCATTTCAATAATTATTAATTATAATACACTGTGAAAATTTTTATATTTTCGAATGAAAAATGTTTTCATACTAAAATTTTGGTGAATCTAAAGGTGAGTAAATGCAATTTTCGAAAATGTGCATAAATTGGAAAATGACGGAATTACGGTGAAAATAGGAAAATCCGAAAAATAAAGTATAACGAAATATTTGTAAATATTTTAAATCATAAAATCCGATTTTACCCGTGCATTGATTATCACACATTTATGATAATAAATATATTAATGTTATAGTTTATGTTTCATATTTATTTAATAAATTAATAAATTAAAGACTTACTTTTATTTATATTAATTACTTTATTATTAATATAAATAATTATAATAAAATAATTATACAGAAATAGAATTTTTAAAAATCGATGATATCGTGTGACATATCAAATTAGATCATTGTTCCACTTTTTAATCGCATTTATAACTTTTATAATAAAAAACTTATAAAAAGCAATATAATATGGTACTTTTGAACTTTACAATGATATAAGTATCTATAGAAAAGTTCAGCCTTTGATTTTTTGGGAATTTTATTTAATAAAATATTAAATTTAATTTTAAATATAAATTAAAATTAACATTAATATTTCTCCCGATGAAAGCTCTGTTAGAAGTATACACCATAAAACCATTACTTTTTGTATCTTCGAATTAACCAAATGCTGTCAATATATCGATCAACTTATTTCTTATGTTAGGTTAAGTATGGTTAATTCTTTTCTCAATGACGTCAAAATGGGCAATAAAGTTATTGCATTTAATGTGTCTTTTTTAAACATCTCACGTGACTGTGTCAGGAATCTTTCCTTTGGTGGACCCACAAAATTATAAAACAATTTTTATATAAATTTATTAATTATTAAATAATTCTTAATAATGAACTATCTCTTTATAAAGACATCATTTTATAAAAGCATTTATTAGTCATTTTTATCTTAAAATTTATTTATGCAGAGGTTTTACTGTATTTTTACAAAAATCAAATATGTATATAAAACCACTGTAAAACGAAATCTCTAAACGGAAACGCACAGTTTTCTTTATTATTTTTTTATAAAACATTTATAAAGAAAACACTAATTTTTATTAATTTTTATTTATAAATCTTAAGTATTAGCATTTAATAATAATTAAATATTAAAATTTAGGTCTAAAAATTTTAAATGCCTCTAAATCTGTCATTCATATACAGTTTAAAAAAAATTAAAATATTAATATGCTAAAAACATTTCATATAAATTATAATACTAAATACTTAATATATCATATTTTACATTTTATATGGAAACCTCTGTACGACAGAAACCTCCGTAATTAGGAAATAAATCCAGTTTCTAATTGATCTACTCTTAGAGAGGTTTTTCTGTATTTATTTATTTATAAAAATTTAAAAAATAATTATATAAATATAATCACGAACATTATGATATAATTTTATATCATATTTTATTATATTAAACACTTTACTTTATGCTGATTTTGAATATAAAAAATCAAATAAAAGACCTAAATACTGAAACATGTTTTTCAGCGTTTATTAATCTCATATATGCTCTGATTATTGAGTATGATCATGACATTTGAGAATATTTATATCAAAATTATTAATATATTAAAATATAACTGAATAATTAACATATCATTAAAATACTTATTATAAAACAATTTTAATTATACACAAATTAATCAAATATTTTTTAATATGTGTTTTATCATTCATTTTCATTACAGATATTGCATTTAATAATCAATTTTTTGAATTTTAATTTATCCATAAAAATATATGTATGTTTTAAATTAAAATATAAAATAATTATATAATAATTTGATATTTAAAACTAATGTTTATAATTAAATTTTTTAAATATATTAAAATATATTAATACATTTCGAATTTATTACTGAATATTAAATATTTATAAATAAAAATGTACGCATACATAATAAATAAAAAATTGCAATATTAATAACTTATTTATAATTAATAAATTATGTATATATATATATATATATATATTCATAAATAATTATCATAATGACAAATCGATGGTTTATATGTCGAATTTGAGTTTTTCTAATTCCTGAAGAAAGTGATTAAAAAGAGAGAGTGTCATTTGCATATGAATGCATTTCCCATCCGCAGTCACGAACTTTAACTGAAGAAACGTGTTCGAAGCGTGTGGTGAATGATTACGTGTCACGTGAACGCCGAAACGCCATTCGATGTCTTTTATCACATTTTCACATATCTTTTCTGTCCTCATCCTTTACCGTCCCTTTTCTAACATCATATTTTACAGATTTAACTTTTAACATTTACATACATATTCATGTATTTATCGTATGTAAAAGTTATAAGTTACTATTTGTACATTGTGCTATTTCCTTAAAAGTAATCTCATAAATACTTATAATAAAAGGAATATTTCCGATTATATTTTCATTTTTAAAAATTCACCGAAAATATTCTCTAAAATTCATTTGCCGATGATCTCATCTATGATAGAATTTAATGCTCATTTTTAAATATATTCAGTATATTGACATTTAGCCTCTGATACATGTGTATATGTGTAAATATCGGCTGTGATTATAAATATTAGAAACTATGACCTAATGATGAACCCTCAAAAATACAATTTTCTTTATTTCACATAAATTTATAAAAAAAATATTTATATTAAAAATTTATTATTATTCTTTCTTTTAATTAAAATATTAATTTATAAAATTAAATAAATTAAAAAACACAAAAAAATAGTGGATGCTAATGATACCTTAGGTTAATCACATAGTATATTAGTATGTCATTAAAAGAACATTATACGTGTGTATAAAGTGAGTGTTTCTATTAATTCTAATATTATTAAAGGCTTTAATTTAAAGCCCATATCTATCTAATGACAGAAAATTCCTCAGTTTCCCAATTTTCTCAGCAATTTCTTCCTCAGGGGTTTCCCATTCTCAAAACTCTAATAACTCATGCTATAAGATCTCATTCATTCATATAAAATTCGCAAATTACTATATTAAACGTTTAAAATTTAATTAAATTTTTATTTAATATGTAATTTTTAAAATTTATCATTAAAAATATATATATTATATCATTACTTTAATATGTTTTAAAATTAATAAATTAATAAATTAAAAAATCATAATCACAAAATTATTAATTATTTATTAATCATATGTCCCTCAATGGACAGCTCTTTAAATGCGTATCACTTTTTTATTAAAAATAATATTTTAGATTTTAATTTATAAATAAATTAATTGATAATGAAAAAATGATATTCACATGTTTAGTATACACAATTCATGTACAAATGTATTATTATACAATGCATTTCATTATAATGTATACTGTGTGCAGCGCGGAAATGCATGTGTATGCATATATTAAGCATTAGATTGACACATAATATACTTTATAATGAAATGCACAGTATATTTCAATGAATACACACCCCATAAATAAATTACAATTTATGTCGATTTTTGTGTTGATATTTTCATTATCAATGATGACATTAAAAGTTCTAAAACAAAACTTTGAACATAATTATTTATATAATTAAAGTTTTAAGATTTTGAAATTTGTTAATTACTCAGTAACTATTAAATTAACTCTTTAATTATATTTAAAAATATAAATATTTTTAAGAATAACATAATATAATAAAATATAATTAATAATAATAATTTAATTTCTAAATATAAAGATTCTTAAAATTACGCATTAAACTTTGTTATACTGATCACATATCATATATATTATTGCATGTACCCTCTGTTTGCTCTAAGGTACCATCAATGCACACGTTAATGCTTATATATGCGTATGTGTATGTTTATAATGCTTAACATATGGATATACGCGCATTAAGCTACACATTGGTGATACATTTAATGTACACATAGTGTATAGTGTCATACATATACGTTTATCATAAAATATAAGATAAGAAATAAATGTTCAAAATACTAATTAAAAAGTAAAACCATTAAATTTTTATGTTTTTAATTTTTTAATATTTTTAATTAATTTTAATTTTATATTTAATTAAAATTTTATCATATTAAAAATGAACATTCCAATGAAAAGAGCATTTATAAAATATATGAATATTAAAAATGTGAATGCATTAAGAAATGTGTCATCGGAGCGTTCATCGGGATTTTCATTCGCATTAAGCGATGAACAGAATTCGCTCATAGATTTGGCACGTAAATTCACGGCCGAAGAGATCATTCCAAAAGCACAACATTATGATAAAACGGGAGAATTTCCATGGGAAATCGTGAAAAAAGCACATTCTGTCGGTTTAATGAATGCATTAGTACCATCGAAGTATGGAGGCTCAGGAATTAGTTTAACCGATGCCTGTCTTATGACTGAGCAATTGGCATACGGATGCACGGGAATCGCATCCGCCATTGGGTCTAATGCTTTAGCAGAATCTCCGCTCATACTTTTCGGGAGTGATGAACAAAAAAAGGAATATTTGGGACGTCTGACGGCTGAACCTTTATGTGCAGCATATTGTGTGACTGAACCAATTGCGGGTTCAGATGTCGCAGGGATTAAAACAAAGGCTGAAAAAAACAAAGACGGTGATTATATAATAAACGGACAAAAAATGTGGATTACGAATGGCGGTGTCGCCAATTGGTACTTCGTTTTGGCGCGGACAGCATCTGACCCGAAAGCATCCGCGGGTTCCGCATTTACCGGTTTCATTGTGGATCGTGATACTCCGGGAATTACTGTCGGAAGAAAAGAGATGAATATGGGACAACGGTGTTCAGATACTCGTGGCATTACATTCGAGAATGTCATTGTACCAAAAAGCAATGTCATAGGAAAAGAGGGCTTTGGCTTTAAAATAGCTATGGGCGCTTTCGATTTGACACGTGCACCCGTGGCATGTTCGGCCGTGGGTTTAGCACAAAGAGCATTCGATGAATCCACACGATACTCTTTCGAAAGAAAAACTTTCGGAGTCCCAATTTCACAGGTTTCTTTACAATAAATGTAATTTATCATAATGATTAATTGAATTTTGTTGTTTTATGGTTCAATAGCATCAGGCGATTCAGTTCATGTTAGCGGATATGGCCATAGGAATCGAAACATCACGGTATTTCTTTTTAAAAATGTAATAATTAATAATTTAAGTGTTATTTAAAAGTATGGCGTATATAAGAGCGTGTTGGGACTATGACAATGGTAATCGTAACACATATTGGGCATCCATTTCCAAATGTTTGGCTGCGGACGTCGCGAATAAAAGTGCGGCCGATGCCGTCCAAATCTTCGGTGGCGCCGGATTCAATTCCGAATATCCCGTGGAAAAGCTCATGAGAGATGCCAAAATATTCATGATATACGAAGGGACATCACAAATTCAAAGGATCATTATCGCGCGCGAACATTTTGAAAGATGCAAAAACAACTAATTTTATGACATTTTATGACAAATTTCGTTAAATCGTTATGTTTAAATCAAATTAAATTACATATACATGTATATGTATATTAAGTTAAAGATTAATATTATAGTATATTTTATATATTTGTTGAGTCATGACTCAAAAAGGTAACTCAATTCGGAACTTTTATACTAAACTTAACTTTACTATACTTTTGTATATATAAATTGTATATTAAATATATTTTATATTTAAAAAATAATGAAATAATTTCGTTATTTCGCATCACGTCGATTTCAAAACAAAAAATAAACGTAATTAATAATTATTTTCTAAAATAAATTTGACTTTAATGGCATAGTACCCATTTAGTAGTACCCATTTAGTAGGGTAGGGTGTGTTCTAGTAATATATTATATCATGTATTTTCGTTTTAAATATTTAAAAGACAATTATTATATTAAACTGATTCATTAACTTTCATATAAATATAAAAATCTTTTGCATATGTAAGCATATATGAGCTCAATTAAGCGGAACATAATTACTTAAAATAACTTTAATTCACACGTGTAATGTTCATTTAACGACATATGACTGTAAATAAAGGATGTTTAATTTGTAAGTTAAATGCCATGTTAAACTCATTTAAATTAAGTCGTCAGTGTAAAGAGGTAGGTTCACACATACGTGACATATAAATTCAGCATTAACACCTCAATAATACATTCAGCAATGATTGTATATTATTTAAAAGGGTTTCTTTGGTAAAGTTAAGCATAGTGAAGATGGATTATGCATAATTCACGTGATCTGTTATATCGATTCGATTTAATTGTACACATGTGTAACACACGTGACTTTGGTATTGTGTATGCGCTTTCATATGATTATCGGTTTATTTGCGGTTCTCTTATAAGTGTTTTAAATCATACAAAAAACTTTATTAAAGAATTAAATATTTATATATATATATATATAATTAATCGTAATTTTCCTTTAAATTGACTTTCGCTTTCTTTAGTAATTTATCAGTTTTAATTAATTGTTTGGTGATGGCCTTTTCTAATCGTTCTTTACTCAAACGCATGTTTTCCATTTGTTTCAGGAGTGTATCATCATCTTTGGCATTAATTCGTGATGATGCTGTGAGTGGAAGAGTCTGAGATGATGATTCAACATATTTAACATTAGTATTTTTAACATCATATGTTTGCGTATGAATATCCAATGATGTCACGTTTTTAATGAGTGTTTCATCACTCTGAGTAAATGTGTTGACCATAACTTTGTTCGTAATTTTGTTGTATAATGTCAATGCATTTTCCATGACATTATTTAAAAGCTCAGTCTGTGTACTTTTATGTAAAGGCATTTCATTATTAACATTAATTTCGTTATTAAATTCATCGTCATTATCATCATCATTTTTCTTTTGAGATTCATTATCGACGATATCAGTCAACAGTCCGAGAGATGACATACCCGTACCTTTAAATAATTACGAATTTAATTTTAAATAAAATTTAATTCTGTATTAATGTTAAATAAAAATTAAACATTTAAAACTAAAAATAAAAGGGGATTCAAAAGCGGTTATTAAATGCAAATATGATGGGGACGCATACACATGCGTTTTTGACACATCATCACAAAAAGTGTCTTAAAAGTCTCACCGCCGCTAATGCGTCGTTTATGTTTACTTTTGATTTTGGCACGTGATATTGGCATATATGGGGTCATATCATTTTCGAGTCCGATTCTGGCACGTGATTCATCACGATCGGGTTCGGACCAAACATCGTCCGATTCTGATGACATTCCACAGTATTTATCAGCACGTGATATGCTTTGGTATGATTGTGACGGTCGATTAAAATAAAGAGAATAAAAGGGAAACCCATCACCAGAAAAAGATATATCACGTGCATTATTACCTGAAAACGTCGCACGTGTGTTATTCAGCATCGAAAGGAAAAGACTCTTTCTCTTTATACTCTCATTTACATCATCTAAAATATTAATATCATTAAAACATTTTATGCGTAAAATAAAAATCATCATATTATACTCGAAATTAATATCGATGCAGAATTTAACAGATCTTCACTCGAATTTAACAGTGACACCATAAGATTATCGGTATCATTTGAATTTAATGGTAAATGTCTTTTCCAAAATTCAATGAATTCATTTAAATGTGCCATAAGCATACGACAGACCGCTGATGTTTCGGTCACTTCATTGGTCAGTGTTTCCTTTTCATTTATGAGACATTCCATTTCCGAATCTTTTTCTTTTAATCGCATTTCACAATTCTCTCTTAAATCATGAATATTTTTATCTTTTTCCGTAACGATTTTTTGATACGCTTTAATGGTCTTTTCTCTTTTAAGTAATTCTTTGGCGATTGCGGATTCACATTCTTTAATCGATAAAAAAATAAACATTTTATGATTACAATGAAATAACATAAATAATAACAAAATTAACATAAACGTATTATGCTTAATTCAAATTCAATCACAATTTATAGCGTCAGCACTTTTAATGTAAATAAAAATGGGCCATTACCGGGTTGAGACACTCCCGTCCTCTCTTTGTCCATTAAATATATCCGTAATTTGAGCTGAAAATTTTCACGTTTTAATTCATTTAATTTCATATCATATTCTCTCAGTGTTCCGGATCCGGTTAACATACTGCCGACACTCGTACCCGAAGCATTCAGTTCAGAATGCGATTTAATTGCGTTATGGGATATGGCATTTGCATGTAATGATATCGACGGCAGTGATGGTGATTCACTTGAATCAGATATATCGGGCATCGTTCTATTAACACATAAATACACAATTTATATGTAAATATAGAAAAAGTGTCATTTTATCACTATTTTAATGTCTCTTTATATACATTATACATTTAATAGTGTATTAACTTTATTTTTCATGAAAAATAAAGTTAAATTTAGTTAAATTTTGCTATTACCGGAATACCCATTAAAGACCTCTATTTGCAGCCAAAAGGATAACAAAATTGCCTTTTTTATTAAAATTACAGTCAACGGAAATAATCTAAGAGATATGCTGCACTAGAATTGGATAAATGCGCTGCAAAGTTCATTGTTTTGGGCGGTGCTGTTTATAACAGCATTAGTGAATTAAATTGCAAAATATCTCTTTGAATATTTCCATTAACTGTAATTTAAAATTTTAAAACAGTATTAAAAACGAAATTATAAAATAAAATGAAAATAAATCGCAAAATTTAAATGTTTTTCATTATTTTAAACGCTCTGAATATACATGAATGTAAATTAAAAATCACTTAAAATTTTTGTCAAAAAAGCTCAGGGCTTAGCTAAACCCGAAATACACTAACTATAGTTAGTGTATTTTTCGGGCTAATGACTTCGAAGCTCTTACTTTGGACTGTAAAAAGTTTAAAATACTGATTTACGAATATGACCATTGATATGACCATTTTTGTATTTCAATTTAAACATAAAATCGAATAAATGAGAGAATGTGTTAAAAATACAAAAAAAAGCGTTTTAATTCTAATATCATTAATGCACAATTTTCATGATTTAAAAAATTTAAATTTTATAAAAACATATGTTTTGAAACATAATCCATGATGAAACTGTATTTATATTAAATTCCATAATGCATATTATAGAATTTTTAATTTAAAAAATATTAAAACATTTTATTAATAAAATGATATATCATATATGATATATTAAAAGTTTAAATAAAAAAATATGAAATATAAAATTCTAATTTCATAATTACCCATCGTCATTAAAAACAATGGAAGAAATGTCACCATTAATTTGTGCCATAATTTTATTATGATATTAATTTAAAGATAATTTCAAACGATGGACATTCATTCATTGTAAACATTTATAATTCATATGAAAACATTAACGGACATAATAAACTGTTTTTCGTTTCCATAGAAACACTGTCTTTAAATACACTCATATCACGTTATAAAATCACATTTTATATTAAATCATTAAATCAAAGATCATATAAAATTATATAAATTCACAATGATTATAAATCATGATAATATTACACATATAAATTTTATTAAAATAAATTTAATCATTTTAAAATGTTTAAAAATTTTAAAATCGAATAATGAGTGTATATTGAAATATCTACAGTCATTCTTCGATTTTTATATTTAATTATAATAATTGTTTTAAAATATAAATTCATTTAATTTTTATTATGCAAAAAATAAAAATACATTTTTAAGAAATTCTTAAAAATAATTTTAGGATTTTTAAATAAAAAAATATTTCAAAATTATCACTATGATTATCTATAAAATAAAATCGCATATTTACTGTAAAATAAAAGGCGGTAAATGTATTATGCATTACATAATGTAAAGAAAT
>JAQIXB010000597.1:0-15836 GCA_034697405.1 Mesoplophora pulchra | reverse complement strand
TATATTATGCATTTATAAAGAATATATTGTATTTATAGGATAATATTTTAAAATTTGTTATTTAAAATATATAAATATTTATAAATATTTAAATATTATAAATTATTTACTTATATTTTAGCGATAGAATTATATAAATCATAAATCATGAGTTAAAAACTTTTTTTAATGATTAATAACAAAATTTTCATCGTTAATTATTGATGTTTATTTTTCATGAATTCTTTTATAATTCATAATCGATATTTTGTAAAATATATTTAATATTTAAGTAAATTATTTACAAAAAATAAAAAATAAAAGAAACTCTAAACTTTAATTATTATTAAATATGTTCATAGAAACTAATTCAATGTCCATTTATTTTGTGTGTCAATTGTGCAGCGAAGTAATGTATGCCGCGGATAATTCACTATACTCAAATGAATAGTTACTTTTATAGAAATGAAAGTATATCTTTGGAATTAATGCAAAAGATATATATTGTGTTCGATTACGAAAATAGTAAAATATCATGATAAAAGTCTTATAAATGTAATGAAAATCTTATATTTATATACATTTTTATCATAAAAAATATTCATATTAAAGTAATGGGCTGAAATGTGAGATAAAAATATTATTTTTCATATTCATATATAAGTATTATCATATTCATATATTATACGTTTTATTTTTATGATATAATTTTTTAAATCATTTTCTAAGAAAAGCTCTTTTTTCTTTACATAAAATATTATTTTTAAAAACATTTTAAATATAAAGATCCATAGAAAAAATTAATCATCGAAATGCTATTGTCAATAATATCGTTCTATAAATATACTATTACATCGTAGTATTAATACTATTATTTTGAAATAATTATAAAGTCACAAAAATCTATTTTTTTATCCCCATATTTATACGATAAACATCACGATGATTTCATTATATATCCATTATATTTTTGGTTAATAATTAAATAATTTTGACGTACATATTATACAGTAAAACCTCTACAATGCTGAGACGGGTACTTTTCCTTGATAAAAATCACGCATAACTTTTTCATAATATTAGGTCATTACAAAAATTATACGTGATTTTTTATTTTGAAACGACTAAAAAATTTCGGACAAAATATTCAGATTATAGCCGTAAAATACTATTTACAAATATGATTTACGCATATGCATTTTACGAATATGATTAGATTTTTAGTTTAAAACTTTTAAAATATTTTTATTTATCATTTGAAATGAATACTTAATCTATAAATTGATTTTTAAAAATTTTATTAAAAATTAATGTTCAAAATTAATTAAGAAATTTATAATATGAAATTGATATTTCAATTCGTGACACCCTGTACTTTTTATATCAGTTCATAATTCACAACGGATGTGTTATTATTTCTCTTATAAATTATAAACGATATTTACACAGAACAATGGTAAACTATAGAAAGGGGCATCTATGTTATTACATAATTTAGTAAATTTTTGCACAATAATCAACATTTAAGAAAAATGAGATTTCTTTGTTCTTTAATAACGAAAAATTTAAAATTTAACTTAATTCTGTATTCTTTTATTAAAATTCATTGAAAACTGAAAATTCTTAATTATTTCTTTATTCTAAACGTACATGAAAACGAAATTTATTCTTTAGAATGAATGTTTACATTTTTTTGTGAAAAAATATAATAAAAAATAAATTTTTAACATATTTTATACTCTTTTAAAAAATGATGGTTTTTATTTAAATATATTTAAATTATAAATTATTTACATTAAAATTTTAAAAAAAATAGTGAACATCATTATTAATAAA
The DNA here is from genome assembly GCA_034697405.1 of Mesoplophora pulchra. Taxonomy (NCBI): domain Eukaryota; kingdom Metazoa; phylum Arthropoda; class Arachnida; order Sarcoptiformes; family Mesoplophoridae; genus Mesoplophora; species Mesoplophora pulchra. The sequence continues at coordinate 14,021 of JAQIXB010000597.1, read as the reverse complement.
AAATATGTCATTAAAAGTGACGATATAAATAGTGAATAAACACAGAATATACATTTAATTTAATTATCACATAATACTATTTATTATCGTCATTAATTAAAATGCTTATACGTGCTCTAATCATATATTATTAAAATATATACTAAATATTACTTTAGTTTTTTTTAAAAATTTTATATGATCATTATTTTAATGCGCATATGTACGTGTATATTAATGGGATTAAAAATAGTTTTATATTTATTATTTGAATATTTAATATTAAAAACGATCATTTATAAAATAAAGAAAATTTAAATATAAATATATATAATCCTAAAAATTCATTTTTAATACGAATGTTTATTCTTAAAAATAAAATATAAAAATGATTGCATATTATTTATAATGTTCAATATTATCCATCTTAAGGTGCTATAAAAGAACGATACCAATTCCCTCATAGACGTAATGTAAAATCCTCCCGAAGTTCAAATCGATTGGTACACGGGGGATTTCAATAGGCCATAGGTCAAGGGTCACATATATAAAAAAAATTCTTTTCTATCATTAAAGATGGCGGTGCCATGAAATAAAAATTATTTTACTCCTTAAGTTTAAATCAAATAGTGTAGTGTGATACATCGTTGAATTGAGATTTAAGAGTACTATTTTATGCTGCAATAATTTTTTAAAATTTTAAATATTTCAACATCCGGTTTATAGGTTAACATTACGTAATTTATTTAAAATTTTTTTTAAAAAAAGATTTTAGGGGGCGGCGTCCGCCATTTTTTTATATATTTTGTATATTAATGCATAAAAATATTTGATTTTTAAAATGTCAGAAACATCTATAAAAAATTATTGAAAATTTTTGCCCATTAAACTTTAAGAAAAAAAAAATTTTAAATTAAAAAAAATTATATTTTAAAAATATGTAATTTTAGAGATTTTTCGACGTCATAAATGATATTTTATTATTTTTAAATTTTCTGTAAAAAAATTTCATGGCATTGCCATAAATTTAAAAGATTTCGATATCCGTTTTATAGAATAACATTAATTCTCTTATATAATGCATGTTTTTTATTATTTTATTCATTTGCATATGTATAATAAACTAAGAATTTCATCGCATTACTACATTGAGGCCAAAAATCAAAGTAAATAGATATATATAATATTTTAGTGAATATAGTCTTACAATGGGAATGCTTAAAAAGGTAGCATTTACCCAAAGGAACCATATGAATTAATCGAAAGAAACACAATCGATTATTTGTAATATGGTAATTATCATAAACGAATTCCTTTCATTCCCATATTTAAAAAATATTCCTTAATATATAAGGTTTAGGAAACATTAGATGTAATTATTGAGTTTATAATTATGTAATTAAATAATTCATAATATTCCATATTATTAAATTTTCCCTTTGTTTCCATAGAATTTTAAATATTTTGAAAACTTTTAACAATTTTTGATGTTTCCACGAAATATTTTTGGGAGTCATGGGAGCCCGTTCCTTTAAGTAAATTCTACCCCTTAAATATAATATATTTTATAAATTATTTATATTTTTTATAATAAATATTTTCTCTTTTCATAAATTCGGCTTTTATTACATCCCTTTTGAAATTCTATGGATTTATATCTTTAAAAATGCATAATTCTAAAAACATATATATTTTCCATTTACAGTCTTTTTACAGTCTTTAACGTTATTACCTGAACACACTTTTATCTTTTATTTTGAATTAAATTTAAATACATTTAAAGTGATTAGTAAATTAATTAAATGTATTATTTAAATACAGCAATATATGGGGTTTAATGTTTAATTATTGTTTTTTTTAAATATCATTTTAAATATTTAATAAATTAATTTTAAAAACTCATAAATAACTCATTATAAATTTTTTAAAAATTTTATTTTTAAAAAATAATTTAAAATATTGAAATATCATTTCAATTTAAAGTCCATATTAATAAATATGCAAAAATAAATTTTTTTTTTGATGAATTTACCAAAAATCGACACTTAAAAATATGCAGTATTTTTGTTATATAATTATTAAATTGTTTTTAATAATTTTAAAATTTTAATTAAATTTAATAAAATTCATCATGAATCATTATTTTATAACAATAAAATTTATTAAATTTAAGAATTTGCGCATTTTCGTAAGAATTACTTTTTATTTGGAAAAAAATACAAAATTTTTAAAAACTGAATTAATAAAAAATTTATTAATATATAACAATAATATAAATGTCACAGATATGGATATTTATTTACCATTAAATTTATTTCGGGAAATTTACAGTGCGACCATATTTGGTCATACCTTTAAATATGTATTATTTTCTTATATGACCAATTTTTGTATTTAAAATAAAATAAAATAAAATAATTTTTTAAAATTAAATATTGATTAATGTCTATATTTTTAATTTATAACAAAATAATTAAAATAAATCTATTTATGCCGAAAAATTAAATTGAAAGTCAAACTTTTGTTTTGTTAGTGATGTTCAAGTAATTTCGTTAAACACTGTAAATAAACGCATATTCATAAAAAGTGACATTACGTTAATTATTATTGTGACATAATAATAAACATTATAATAAACAATATAATTATATCATAAAATTAATCATTAAATTTTTAAATATTGTGTTTTATGGATTAGTTTCAGATTATAGCACATGTGAAAATGTGATAATCCGGAAATTTCTCAAAATGTATGTTAAATATTATAATTTTTAATAAAGAATATCATCTAAATTTTTGTCATTTCCGTTTCTGATTATGCAAAGGGTATTACATTCGAATCTCAATAAAACAAAAAATACCATAATCGGGCACTATAATTCAAATTACTAAATTCATGAGATTCGGGAAAAAGTATTTTCTCTTAAAATTCTTACTTTTGTTATAGTAATATGATCATAATTTCTCAAAGATTCTGAAAACTATCATTTGCCCGAAAACATTGTCCGAAAAATATCGTCCTTAATTATTACTAAATATTTGATTTTACATTTTGTACATTCCTTATATTTTGGTCTAAAATAAAAGTTCATAAATATACTTAAAAATTTTGTTTACATAAAAGTGGAAAAAGGAACTTTTTGAAAATGTGCAAAAATAAAAAAATATGAAAAAACGTGGAATTTACGTTAAAATAAGAAAATCCGACAGAAAAAGTATACCTCAAAATGCTTATTAATGTGTGATTCGTATTCATAACATAAAAATGACGGATTTCATTTACTGATCATTTCCAAAAATGCACCTTTTTCCATGCTCTGAATATCGTATAAAAAATGTTTTTTGAACATATGAATGTCAATTATGAGCGTAAAAAATAGATTTTTCCATTCTATAAAATGATTCTTTTATATTTTATGATATCATTTATAATATGATTTTTGAAGTAATTTTTGAATCATGAAATCATTTTTAAATTATATAATAAAAATACACTTTTATATTGATTTATTTTTATTCTGAGAAAATATGTGAATATATTTTTTTATTGTAATGTTTATACATATTTAGGCATATATATAATCTATAAATTGTATGTTATATACTAAAAGGTTACATAAAAATAATAAAATAACGCTATGATTAAATATATTTCATGGTCTTTTAGTGATAGTTTATTATGTAAAGGATTTTCGTGGTAAATATACCGTGTTTATTGATATTAAATACCTTTTATATTGAAATTTCTGATTATTCAATATTATACTTTAATCTCAAATAAACAGATTTATTAAATATTAAATCATTCATAAAATATTCCGAATCATTTTATAAAATGTCACATTTCAAAAAAACATGATTTATAAAAGTTTTAATGCCGACTATAGTATGCTAAAAATGCTGTGTATTATGTTATTATGGAAAATATTTTTCACATTAAAACGGATTATTTTTTATTATTACGAAAATACTAAGATTTTTAGGGATTTTCGAATATTTTAATCATTGTTTAATGACCTGAGGCATTTTCAGCTTTTAATAAAAGAAAAAAATCATAAAATAACATTTATTTTATTTTATTATTTGCGTAAAGAATATGCATATTAATATGCATATTATAATTAGTATATATTACATTAATATTTCGTTTATTTATTTATATGAACATTAATATATTTTACTAAATTTAAAAATTTTTCAAAATATTATTATATTAGACTAATATATTAACTAATATATTAGAAATTGTAATTTTTTACACCCCTTTTTATTAATATATCCGGTCTTATAGCGGAGGTGGTCTCTTATATTCATAGGCATAAAATCCCAAAATGAGTACCTATAGTTATAATCGTAAAAATTTAGGCAAAAAACAGGTCTATGTTATGTGATAACATAATTTATAAATTGATATTTCGGTGCCGAACTTTGGTCGGTTTAGCGATGTATACCGACCAAAGTATACCGTGGACATTTAATATTAATATGTAAAAAAACATTTTTATATATTAATACATTGATTTTTAAAATACATGTTCATATGCTCCTACAATATATTGATCTCACATATTAGCCTCACATTGCAGCCAAAGTATACGTGCCATTTGTGTGTTAAGACGTTATTTATTGTTAGTTTTAAAAATAACACACGTATTTACATGATAGACTATAGTGCTTATAGTAGTACCCTTTGTATTTGATGCTCACATCACTATATAAGACCCGGTCTAAAAAGCGGGGTAAAATGGTACATTTAATGGCTAAATTTGTTATGTATTTATATTAATAAAAAAAACTTTTCATGACATTTAAATGTTTTGTAATAATGAAAATTTATTATAAAAGTGTTTTAACGTTTTTGACATTCTTTATTTTTGTAAAAAAATATTTGAAAAAAATATTAATAAATACTTTATATTTTCTTAGAGTACTTTCAAAAAATCAAACACTAATATTACTGAAATTAGTCTTATGGCATATGTGAACGTATGACTTTAATGTACGTTAAAAGAGAGGATTAACAATGCTTTTCTCTTTAAGAGTTTTGCCAAAAGCTATAAAAAGGTGTACATATTATAGTTATTCCGAAATTGAAACTCCATTCATATTACAGTTAAAATTTCTTTTCTATCATCATCTGTATTTAACTCAATTGGGATTTTATGTCATTTTTGCACATTCTACAGTTTTATTCGTTTTTAGATAATTATTTTTAGATTAAGCCTTTGAACATAAATGATTTTCTTACATTTTTTATATTAAAAGAGCTCAATTACTGCATCAGGAATTACCGTGGAAACACCATCGTCTTTACATTTCGCCTTTCCTTTTACATTCATAAAACTCATTTTTAAAATATTTCTTTTAAAATAAATGCGAAAAATATATAAAAAATCACAAATCCCTTTTTCAATGATTAATTTATAAAATTATTTTTCTCTCAAATTTTAAAGAATATTAATGTTTACCGTTTTACCTCACTTTTTAGACCCTGTCTTATAGCTCGGGGTGAACAAATTTTTAGAAATAAAATCCGAAATCAAAGGGGAGAGTAAAGGAAAAGGGGTCTTATATCTCAGAATATAGTATAAGACCCCCCTGTGTTCACCCTGCGATATAAAATGAGGGTAAAACGTTACGTAAAAGGTATTAATTTATATATTATTGTTAATCACAAATGTCGTAGGATCAGTATGTAGTTGAATTTGCTTATTTCAAAACATATGGTGTGTTAAGAAAATTCAAACAAAAATGCTCTCTATGACTTGTGTGATTCAACCAAAATGAATATATAAAGAGTAAGGGTCAAAATATACTAAAATAAACTTTTGCGCGCGCAATGAAAATATAAACATAACGCATTAAATAACATAACATATTAAGTATTTACTAATTAATTATCGAATTTAGAGTTAAATGTAATTTATCATATAATTTTTAATTAAAAATATTAAAATGATATGTTATTTAACTATTTATTTGTGTATGTTTTAGTGCGTGCACTATTTTCAGCATACATGTACATTATATGCAGATATGTATATGCATACCAATGTTATTTTCAGGACCTCAAAAAATAGGAAAGAACGATACCAACTCCTTCATAGACGTAATGTATAATTTTCTCGATTATAGAATTGCTTAGTTCTAAGCGGATATCGATAGGGCATAGGTCAGGGGTAATAAATGTCAAAACTAAATTCTTTTATCACTAAAGATGGAAATGGAATTATTTTTTAAATTTTTAAAATATTGAATTTTGTATAAAATAATATAGACTATATATTTTTAAAAATTAAAATTTAAAATATAAAATTATAGTGAAAATATATTGTGTATATTTTTGATAAATAAGAAATTATTCCTTAGAAAAAGTTACAAATTTATGTTTAAAAATACTAAGGGGAGTAAAATAAATTAAAATTTTTAGATTTTAAGTCCCGGATAAATCTCGAATTTTGTGCATTTATGCTCCCGATTTCCCTCCACAATTTCTAATTTTAAGTCCCGAAAATTTGAAACTCTGCAAATTATATAAATGATAATTTTATATAATTATACTCAAATATATAAGAATATTTTCGTTAATTTCGGTAAAAATGGATTTTTCGAAATATAATCCGAAATTTGGACATTTTAATTCCGATATTCGCTATTTTTAATTCCGATAAAACCCTAACTCTGGTTATTATACACTTAATATTCTAATATTATTTAGAATATAATATCAAAAATTTAAAAATTCATTTCAATGGAAATTTTATTTTTCATTATTTTTTCAATTTCTGTTTACACATTGTATATATGACTTAAATTTTAGAAATAAAATTTTATTACTTTTAATTGAAATAATTATTCAGATATGCGTTTATTTAATAAATTTTTAATTAAAAATGAAAATTTTTAATTTTTAATGAAATTATGACAATATTTTAGTAAAAAGTGTTTGTTTAGAGATCAATAAAATATACTATATATTCAACGAAAAGTGTTCGCCTCTGCCATGTAGAGGCAGCCCCTAATATTAAGTCTATGGTGAAAATTCTGTTCACCTTTGGAAGATTCCGCTATGTAGAGGTTTCCCTTTTTGGACATTTTACTCCATTTTACATATATTTAATTATAAATTTTTCATATGTATAAAATTATGTTTTATGTAATAAAAATATGTGCAATTTTTTTATCATTATAAAATAAATATTTTTATCATTTTATTCTTTTGACAAAAATCGATCCCCAATTATATTCATTGATTTTATTCCCATGAAATAAAACATGAAAAATGTATATTAAAAAGTTTATGAAAGAATATGAAAGAATATATGAGCATTTTTTTTGTTAATTTTGTAAATGGAAAAAATGGATGTTTTTGTCTTTTATAATGAAATATTTTCGTTCATATAAAACCCTAAAGGATATGAATCAATGTTTCCATAAACCAAAAGTGACAAAAATGGACATAAAATATTTAATATTATTTTTATTTATGTTTATTGTGAAAATGAAAAACAACAAAAATATGTACTTTAATAATATAAATTACTTTATATTAAATATGGAAATATAAAATTCATATATTTAATTAAATTTATATATTGTAATTATTTAATAAAAAAGAAATGAATTTATGATATGAATAAATATTTCAATTTTAATTAAGTTATAAATTCACATAATAATTTATAAATATAAAAAATATAAAAAACATGAGCGGAAAATAACATAATTCGACACAATTTTTATTCATATAAAATTAATGATTGTGTATAATGCCACGATTATTAATTATATTTATAAATATATATATAATAATTTATACTCAATAAACTTAATAATTAAATACATCCTAATATTTTTTGGTAAATTATTTATATGCGAATATTTTGAAAAAAATAAAAATTTAACGAATGAATGAACCGTTTAAATGAAATTTGTGACACGATTATCAAATATAATCATAATTCAGTACAATTTTTTATTCATTTAATATTATTTAATACTCTCATATTTAACAATATTTATTTCTATCATTTGATTAATGAATTTTCTTTTATTTTACATTTATAAAAATAAAGTGTAAAACTTTCAAAGATTAAAGATTTTTTAAATTAAACACAATATAATAGATTATAATGACTATAAACTAAAGCACATCGATCATTGACTCAAATATAAAAGGCATTAACAATTGTCCTCATCACAGTGTAACCATGCATTTGATTTTATTATGTCACTAAAGATACACTATAAAAAGTTAAGTTAATTTTGTGATTTCTCAATTTTGTTTAAACGCATCAATTGTTTCAATATAATTTAACAGATTTTATAAAATAAATAACAAAAATTAAATTATAGCCCTATATATTGTATATGAATACACACGCACACACATTTATTAATATCTCATTTTAAATGTTAAAATTATTTATTAATATATGTGTATGGTTTTTTAAATTAAAAATTAACTAAAATTTTAGTTCAAAATAATTTGATAATTATTCTTTTTCATCATAAAAGATATTATAAAAGATATATTATATTTCAAAAGTTTTTAGTAAATTTTAATGAATTAAATAAAAGACTATAGAATAACATAAACACGATTTAATGTCATTTAAAACGCTCTGAATTCGTTTTTAAATTTTTTTTAAAAATTTTCTCATTTTTTAAACATTTTAACATTATGATTTTCATAATTAAAAATAATTTTATTAATGTTATAATTAAATGTATATATTGATACATAATGTATACATAATGGATACATATTTAGCATCATGATGCATGTACATTTAGCATTTGAATACGCATCGATATAACATACGATACATGATATAATTTGTGAATGAATGCGCATCACTTAATTCACTATCACTGAACGGTCATTATTTATCGGCTTTTATCTAATAACACATATCCATGAATGCCCCAAAAGAGCATAGTTCAATGGATAGAGTTTATATCCATAATCAAAAAGCATAACTGAGAAATTGGGTTAAAGTTTATATTCGAACATATACACACACATACAATGTATATGCACATAAAACACTAAAACACAAAATATCATAAAATAAAAACAATTTAATTGTACTCACTTTTAAGAGGTTTTACTGTATTGAGGGTATTAAGTAATTTAAATACAGATATGTGTTATAATGTAAACTGTACTTATATCATGAGTTAATAAATAAACTTAAACCTCATTATAACTTTAAACCTCATGCTATTATAACTTTAAATAAATTTAAGTGTAAAAATAACTTACCTTTAATCGTAATGTAAATTGCGTTTTTATTGTGAGTTAAAAGACATATTAATAAATAAAATGCGCGATTATATCTCGAGATATGCTTAATGAACACTATAATTTCATTTATGCATAATATACAGTATTTGATTTGAAATATGTCATTTTCAATGAAATCATTGAAAATAATGAGTAAAATATACGCATTTATATCTTGAGTTAAATGTGAATATACATAATGCTGTTTTATTATAATAAAAGAGAGCATTTACACGGCATAAGTGCAGAGTAATCGGGCATTTTATAATCGGTAATTTTACCTATTCCTATATGGTTAAGTTAGGTTTTGGAATTACGGCGCCGTAAGCCCCTGTATCCGCATATTTACTGTAAGAATTTTAGTGTAGAGAAAGTTTATTTCTATAAATTTAAAGTATAAGTTAAAAGTTTATTTCTAGTACTTTCTGCACTGTATTCTGCATCTGCTATTTCATAAACATCCTTAAGATTCGTGTGATTAATTTCGACATTAAATTGTATTCACACTATATTTTGGGCCATAATCAGATATCACTGAAATGTTTAAATTATAAATAAAATTAAATCAATAAAATTTAAAATTTAAATAAAAAATATTGTTTTTGTGATTAATATCATACCGTTTTACCTCACATATACAGTTTTGAGCAAAAAGTAAGAGCATTGCTGTATACGCTATACGGTATATATATACGGTATAGCGTATACAGCAATGCTCTTACTTTTTGCTCAAAACTGTAAGACCAGGTCTTATATGTTGAGGTCTTATATATCGCGAATTTTTGAATGAATTAATAATAATTAATAAATAATAAATACTTTGAAATAAATAATTAAAAATTACGAATTTAAATGATTTATTATTTATTTTATTTAAAAATCATTAATTATATTAATTTAACGTAACGTAACGTAATTTAACGTAACGTATAAGGGGTCATATAGCGAGGGGGTTCTATAAAGTGAGGTTAGAGTGGGGGGTCTTATACTTCGAGGTATAAGACCACTCAAATCAGCACATTATATATTTTAAAATTATATATCTTAAAAAATTGATCACCCCTCACGCTATAAGATCGGTTCTAAAATGTGAGGTAAAACGGTAGGTATAAATGATAATAGAAATTCAATCACTAAAGATTATGTTCCGGAAATTATGGAATGGAAACATGGGAATATTGAAAAATTGGGAATATTTTTATATATAAATTTTTATTTATAATTTGAAATTTTAAGAGAATAAAGAAAAAAATAATTTCTTTAAAATTTGCCAACACTAATGACTAGTAAATGTTAAGGTTTTAAATTAAAGCTAAAATATTAAAAGGTCAAAGGGCAATGTCATAGTATTGTCATAATATTTTATTTAAATGTTTTAATAAAATAAAGACTTTTGACATAAATGTTTTTATGTTTTATATTTTTTTAAAAATATATATACACATTTTTTATAACAATTTATTGATATTTAAATTTTTTTTATTATATTTTCATACTTTTATTTGCATACCCTTTTACCTCACCTCAGATTGTATAAAATGGCTTCGGACAAATTCCTGCATTTCTTTCTTATGATATATTTAAATAAACATAAATAACGTTTTTTATTAATGGTAACATTTGATACTATTTAATATAACAACATTTTTGGTTTTACCATTTTATATTACTTATGTTGCCATAGTAATCTCTGTGGAATGTCCAAAGCGTTTTTGCACATACTGTATTAAATACACATTATAACGTGAGAGCATATTTTGAGTCATGTTCGAAAAATACCCTAAGGAATGAAAGAAATGAGTTTTATCATCGGAATAAAGATACCCCATGCTCCTCACATAACAGGGCTCTGCTGTTACAGGGTTTAAAAATGATGTAAATAAATGTATACATAAATGAATTTGAGTTTAAAAAGCACTGTAAAGTTTTTAAATAAAAACATTACGGTGCTTTTACACGATCATTGATCAGATTTGTATATGAATTTAGTAATGCATAGTATTTTCAAATATATATATAGCGTTTGATTTATAAAAATGCATTACTAAATTCATTTGCAAATCTGATCGATGATCGTGTGAAAGCACTGTAATATGATTCAGTGGTTTCTATAGAGTTAAGCATTATATATTAAATGATCATATTATTAAATAATACTAAACATTACTCCAAATACCAGTATAATACTAATATGTGTATATTATATTATATTAAATATTCTTTAGACTGTGGTATATGTATGTTATTTAAATAAAAACAAATAAAATGTAAATCCATTATTTATTTTTAGCTTTAGTATCCATTGAGACAAAGTGCATATATAAATATTAAATAATGTGACCTTTTATTTTCTAATATATTAATATAAATAATGCATAATCCAATAAAATTGTATATTTTATTATAAACAATCATTTCATAAAAAAATTTTTGTTTCGGTATTCACTCAATAATATGTTAAATCTGTCATAAGATAAAAGTGATATACATTTACGTATCAATGCACTGTATTTTAGATCATCGATCAATTTATTTAAACATTGAAACTATGATCATATCTAATGAATGAAATAAGTTCAGAATGCCTGAGCCTGAGTTTGCTGAGCATAGGCTCAAAATTTTCTCGATTTGAGCATCAGCCTCTTATATTTGGTCTAAATATGAACTTCATAATGTTATACAATCACTTCAATTTTTGTTCGCATTATATTTTAGAGTCATAATATCTCTACATTTTCATAAGTAAAATGTTCATATGAATTTATGCATTTTTAAATCAAACGTCATTTATACAATTAAAGTAACTATGCATTACTAAGTTTGTTTTAAAAATTTTATTTAAGAAAATATAGAGATATTGTAATGTCATATTGCTATTTTTTCAATTTATAAAATGTACGCTTTTTCTTTCTTTTTTAAATTTAACTTTTATTTATGTTACACTGTCGTTCAGAGTCAAAAATTAAATTCGCATCTAAAATTGCGTGTTCAGTGTGCCGAGCCTGAGCCTGAAGGCTCAGACCCTTAAAATATTGAGCATATTGAGCCTATGCTCAGACTCAAGCTATGACTCGAGCCTAAGCTTAATACGTTCTTTAATGATATAATATATAAATTATATTAGAAAATGCTCATCTTTTCTTTAATATAAATGCTAAAATGGTTTTAAGATTTTTATATGAAATATAATATATAAATAAATATAATAATAATAATTCACAAAACAAAGTTTACATAAAAATTGCATAATATATTCGTTTATATTTTTTAGTGCATCGTCATTGTAATTTATTTCAATTCATTTCACAGGTCTTTTATTTGAGAAATTCTGTGCATTAATGCCGAAGTGAATGTCTACAGAAACTAGTCGCAGGTTAAGTCCAAAGGCACAAAAACTAAGTGCATCGGTTAATGCGAAGGGAATTGTGACGATAGCAGCAGCTAATGCCACAGTGATGAGAACTAACGAAGGAACTAACAGCGTGAGTACACCATTGGCACCGATTCATGTTCGACAATCATTTAGATTAAAGACCAAAGAAACGAATGATTCTGAATTTAGTAATGAGAGTAATGTTCCGACGGCTAAAAACGCATGGAAAAGTTCGAAACTCTTTTCAAAGACATTCTCATCCATTGACTCAATTCGCGGCGTCAAAAAACCTATTTACACATCGCCCGTTTCAATACCATCACAGTATAAAACAATCGCTTTAGAATCATCACCATCAAATGTGATCACACAAAGAATTGTAACGCATAATCATAATGCCAATAGTAATAGTAATAGTAATAGTAACACTAATAATAGTAATTTGAAAAATAAAACAGAATTAATTGCGTCATCATCATCTTCAATGGCCCCATGTTCATCAGCAGCATGTTCATCGTCAGTTTCTTCCATTAAACGCACAAATGATTGGAAATCGTTAAAAAACAAAATTATTTCATTACGAAAAAAGGGAAATATTAATGAAGAGAGTGAATTTAGTTTGACTAGCAAAACACGAGGTACTAACAACTCATATATAAACACTGATGGAAATGACGTTGATTTTCTTCAAAAGCAAAAATCGATTTCTCCATCAGAATCTAGTAATAGCATGAGATCCAATATTAGGCAGGACTGTTCTCAGGAGAAAGGCATAATCTGTAAAAAGGCTGATTTAATGGATATTATATTAGAAGTATCAAAGAGGGCAAAAACTAAAGGTATTACTAATAATGCCCAAACAGATAATGAAATCACCGCGCAAATCCCTTCTATTGAATCACCGTCAGAAAAAGTGTCGGAAAAAACGCCTTTAGAATCAGCATCTGATAAAATCGAAAAAAAGACTAACGTAGTATCTATACTAGTTAACAACGAAAAAATAAGTCAGCTATGTATTAATGAAGAAAATATAAGTCAAGATAATATTAATAAATCATATCAATCAACTAAGCTAGTTAAACATGAAACGTGTGTTAATTTTAAAAGTAAAAGTGTAAGAAAGAATAGTGCTAGTAGAATTAAAACTAGCAAAGTAATTATCGAAGAGGATGATGAAAATAAATGCCAAACAAATGACGAACATTTAAAAGAAAATAAAAGTGATTTTAGTAAAACTGAAGTGATAAAAACAGCTGAAGCATCATCATCATCGGCATCGGCATCAGCATCAGCATCAGCATCGGCATCAGCATCAGCATCAGCATCGGCATCAGCATCAGCATCAGAGGATAAAGTTCAATGGGATGATGCTAATTTTGT
>JAQIXB010000596.1:0-15838 GCA_034697405.1 Mesoplophora pulchra | reverse complement strand
TAATTATAAATTCAAAAATTAAAATATTATTTTATAGTATAAAATGTTATTACGCTCTAAAAAACTTTATACATTTTATAATGTTAATTATCATTAAATAAATTGTATTTAATAACGATATTTTTGTTACACATTCATATTTTTATTTTTAATATCATTATTATATAACCATTGTATTATTATTATTATTATTATTATTATTATTATTATTATTATATTGTGATGATGATAAAAATATTGTTAAACGTACTTTTAAATTTGTACTTAAAATATGTCCGCTTAAATTGGAAAATCCACATTTTTCCGGACTCTGATTATTATATAATAAAAACTTTTAATGGCATTATCAAAATTTGCCACTCCTTTGGATAGAGGATAATAATATCTAAAATTATATATTCAAAGTATAAATGAAAAAAATTAAAATAATTTTTATAATAATTATTTACGTTTAATAATTTTATTCATTTTATAAATGTGTATTTAAATTTTTAAAATAATTAATTTAAAATATTGGATATGACATCATTTCACATTCGTATTTATATAAAACTATAAATTTGTATATTTAATGTTTATGTGCGGCTCAAAAAATACAGTGTTTAATGCGTATTAATTATATTAATTACACATATGTATAATTAAAATATATAATTAAAATTCAAAATTATTTTTAAAATAAATTATTAAAATTTAATTAAAAATACTTTAAACGGAGATCGGTGTCAACAATATTCATTTACGAAATAATAGCATTGATACTTAATACTTAATTAAACTTTAAATTTAGTATTTTCTATTGTCTTTTGTTAATAATACATAATATTAATTTTAAATATTTATTTATGATAAACGTAATTTTGAAGAGCATTAAATATACATTTATCATAAAATATATTTAAAATGTAAATATTGAATTAAAATGTTGAAATTCCCATATTCAATAATATTTCTAAATTATAAACTAAATTATTATTAATAAATTTTTTGACTAAAATTTAGTTATTAAATGTTTTATAAAATTTTCATAAAATGCATTACCTATTGTTACAAAGGGCTAAACATTTTAATGCATAAATTAAATAATTTTTTTAAAAAAATATAATTAATCATAGGGTGGATCACTCGATAAGGTGCTTATAGATTATCAATTAGGTCTTTGACAAATCTCAATAAACAATGGGACAAAATATCGTAAAAACCCTGATGACACTATCAATAAAAAATATTAATAAAAAATATTAATAAAATATTCCATAAAAATATGATAATCGCCTCAATTAAGAATCAGAATATCGTATATATTATTTTAAAAAAAAAATTATTTATCGATTTGTTTACGATGCATAATTAAAATTAATATAAATTTTAATATAAATATTAAATTAATCGAATTTATTTATTAATATATTAATAAAAATTTTAAAGATGTTTTCAATTATATTTTTAATAAAATTTTTGTTTTTATAATTTTTTAGGTCATTCATGGATATTGTAAAAATGTTGACATTTTTACATTTTTATTATATTTTTTATATAAAAAGTTAATATATAAAATAATCTAAAATTATAAACTAAAATTTATAAATATTTCTCGCAATTATATCATGAGATATAATCAAACACTTATAATATTGCTTTTACTTAAATTTTTTAAACATAAATATAATTTGTGTATAATTTTATAAAATTGTAGATTACATTGGCCATGATGATTTTAAGAGGGACTTTGGCCGTGAGTAGTCAACATGTAGTCAATAATATAATGTGACACTCCCTCACAATATATGCATTAAAATTAATAAAATAAACTAAAATAATATTTAAAAATAAATAATTTTTAATAATTATCCAAATTATGAATATCTTTACAGTGATGATCTGAGCTCAGAAAAGTTACAGTGAGAAAAAGTGATCACGATATGGGTGTTCGTATTTAGTGAAATCGTAGCGTTGTTTCACGGACATTTATAGATTATGCTTTATTTTTATTTTTTAAAAGAACGATACTAACTCTTTCATAGACTGTATGATTAGAATGTATGATGTATGATATGAATTATACTTTCATAGAATGTATAATTTTATTTTTTATATGAAAAAAGCTAAAAAATGAAAAAATGCATAAATAGAGACGCATGAAATTTAGATTTTAATCAAAGATTTTATCATAATGACATTAATTTAAAATATGAGATTTTCTTATTTTTCGTAAATACAATTATTTATAAATGACAATAAATGAAATAAAATAAACATTCAAATAATTAATTGTTATTTTTTTCTTTTATTTAATATTTTAAATTAATTTTTTATTACAATCGGAGGAAATAACAATAACCAATATATAAATTGTTAAATTATAATAAACAATGAAAGAATTATTTAAAGTTAAAATTGACACATTCTATAATTTATAAACTTTTGTTCTTTAGTATAATATATACACCCTGTTTCATATGTTTAGGGATATTTATTAAATTGTATTTAAAATTAATTTAGTTTAATTTTATAATTTTTTTAATAATTAAAAATTTGAATATCATTAAAATAATTTAATTGCATTTTCAAGTTATTCACAGTTATATACGGGTAAAGGACAAATTGCGGATGCGGTACTTTTAGAATGTTTTAAAATAATTTGGAAATAATTTCGATTTAAATCAATTTTCCGCAAAATAAAAATTTTGCGGCATTTACGGTTATTTTAAAACTATATTTTTAACTTAAATATTTTATTTTATAAATTTAATTATGATTTTGATTGAATAATGTTTAATTTTTCGAATTATAAATGACCAAATTTTAACTTCGCTAACTTTAATTTAATAGTGATTATAATTTAACGTCTTTAAATTATAATTTTAAATTAATTTAATTTATGTTTAAATAGAATTTTAGCATAATTCCTTATCATGAAACACTCTAAATTTACCGCATCTGCATTATTCCCCTTTACCTGAAATATAATTAATTATATTATTAACTTTGAAATTCTATTAAATTATTTTAATTTTAATTAAATTTCAGAATATTAAATTAAATTAATATAACTAGATTAAGTTAATTTTAAACATAATTAAAAACATTTTCCTATTTATATTCAACAGAGTGTATATATAAGGATCAGTCGCGAATAATCCAAAAAAATTAATGCATATTCAGGTCTTTGTAAATATTATATACGGCATTAGGTATATAACAATTGTTATTTTTTAATTTAAAATCTAAATTAATTTATTAAAAATTATAAAAAATATTATTAAACTCTAAATGTGTTTAAAAATGAGTATGCTAATATTTAAAAGCATAAAGTATATACATTCCAAATATTATAATTGAAAAAATGACTAAAATATGTTTAATGAAAATAGTATTTGAATTCTTAGGACTTTTAAAATTTGGAAAAATGCCGCATTTAATGCGATAATCTGATGTTAAAATGGCATTACGTGCGCCATTCCATGAATGAGGACCCTTTAGACGGTACTGAAATGGTAAATTCGGACCGAAAATTAATTTAGAAAATAATCGTGGATCTGTGACCATATATTTAGCAAAATCGGGATAAACACCAAATTCTTTGGCGATGGAATCCATATATACACTCCAAACGCTATCGACGATATGTCGCGGTGATTTATAGTATTTTGACACACATTTACGATCATTATCAATGACTTTTAACATTTGTTCTTTGGATGGTAATTGACAATGTCCTGACATTAACTGACAGAAGTATCGCGATTGCATTTCATAGACCGGGAATAATGCGCCATTCGTACGTATTAAGCCGATAATAGCCAAAGTATGGGAATGCCGTAAATTTACGGGAAACATATTTTTATATAATGATTCATTCAGTTCTAAATCATCCGATGATGATATTAATTTTATAGTATTTTCTATGATCGGACAATGGATTCTGAATCCCGTCCCCATTATAATGGTGTCGCATTTTGTTTCATGAGAATCGTCTGAAAATTACACATTTTTATTAATAATTTTATTAATAAATTTCATTTAAGAATTTTTAAAAAAATTTAGTAAATTGTAAATATAAAAATAACATAAATCAATCATTTTTAATAATTTAATAAAATTAAATAAAAAATTTGGCACATGATCTAATTTATATATAAAATTAAAGGGCTAACAAAAGATTAAAAATTAACTATATATAAATTCAAAGAAAAAAGTGTGACCGATTTTATTATAGAAATTTTCAATTTCAAAACATTTTGTAAGCACTTTTCTATTGTTTTTATAGTAATAATAGCATATACTAGCATACTGTATATAGTATAATTAAGCTATTCTGAGCATTGCAAATTGTTTTGAAAAGTGTGTCAAAATTGGTGATTTCAATAATAAATGCAGTGTAATATTTAGTTATTTTTAAATAATATTTTGGTTCATCTGAATTATTCTTTTAATAATTAAAGATGTTCTTTTGGGGGCATCGAAAATATCAATTTAGGAGCATGTTTTAGGGACAAAAATTTTTGTTTAATAAATGTTTTAATGTTATTTTTAGCGTTATTTTTTAAATAAATATGTATTTAAAATAAAAAATGTGTTTAAATTGGAATAGGATATTGTTGTAAATATTTTGGCTATTCTCAAATTTTGTTTAATTAATTTAACTTTTATATAAATAATAAATTTAATGTCTGTTTATATCTAATAATGGATTAAATATATAAAAATGCAAATTATACCTCGAGGTATAAGACTGGGTCTTAAAAGTGAGGTAAAACGATACATAATATCGCTTTGTAATTAGAATGAAAAAAGGGAAACATTTTATAAATACTGATATAAAATATTATACAATTACAGTCTAATATAAAGCAAAAGAGTGTAAAATATAAATAAATTAATTAAAAATATAAATAAATTTTACCCTCAAAAATAACACCGTTTTCAGTAAATCGATTGATATTTTTTTTGATTTTTATTGATCCGTCGATTATGTGAAACGGAAGTAAATCGCTGAGAATCGGATGCTGATGTAAGCATCGATGATCCGGTTTTAGTCCATATAATTGATGATCGAATCTTTTATTATAAAAATATTTTTCAATATATGAACATACTAAATCATTGGGTAATAATGAAACGATTTTTTCTAAAAAACGTTTATTTAACACTATGTCCACGGGTAAACCGTTCGGTCCAATTCGGGACATAATCCAACAGCCGCGACGTACCGCCATATATGTCTGTTTTGTAATATGTGATAATTCTGTGGCCGTATCACATGCTGAAGACCCAATACCAACTATGGTCACCACTTTATTCTTATAACTGTCATCAGCATATTTAAAAGATCGCGAATGTATTATTTGACCTTTGAACTGTTCCTGATTGGGAAATACCGGCATAATAGGTTCAGATGTAAATCCCGAACATACCATTACACCGTCGAATATTTCGTTAAATTCTAATTCTATAGTATTATCCGATTCATTTATTTTCTTAATCATAACTTTCCATTGACCATTAACATCATAGTTATCTGATGGTATCACATTAACTACGATATGCATAAACTTTATATGCGGTAAAATATTGAAATGATTAGCATATGATCGGAAATATTCCATCATTTGTTTATTGTGCATAAAATTAGGCATATCATCGGCCATCGGAAAATCGGAAAATGCATTTCTCTCTTTACTCGTGTTAGTTATGGTACACCTTTGAACATGTCCGGTTCCGAACCTAACCTCATCCTGAGCCTCATGGTACCGCCATGTCCCTCCGATGTCATCACTCCTTTCATAACATAACGCTTCAAATCCCGACTCTAAACATGATTTAAGAGCCGTAATTCCTGCGGCACCCGCACCAATGATACACACTCTTTTTTTAGACATTAATTTTTTAAATTTAATTTCAAATTTACTTTTATAATAATTATAAAATAAAATATATTTAAATTTTGATTTTTTAAAATAATTATTATCTGAATATTATATAACGATTTATTATACAGAATAATGTTATACCATATATGTATTATTAATATTAAATAACATATAAAAGTTATTTTCCTAATAAATGTTTACATTAATATTTAAATGTAAATATATCTTAAAGTATATGTGATAATTTATATTTAATAATATATACACATATACATATCTTTAAATTAAAATTATATTTTATTCAAAGATATGAGAAAATACAGCACTTTATCATTATACACCCGTGACATAACTGTAGTATATTAACATATCTGAAAATATAACATACATTTATAGCGTGACATATGATGATAAAAATTTTTATTTTTTTCATTTAACACTTTAATACCTTAAAAATGAGACTTTACACTTTTGAGCATATATAAGAAAAAATGAACATCATTTTATGAGTTTTAAACATACAAAAAAATAAAAATATTATTTACAAATAAAATTTGTAAAATATAAGTTTTATAATGACATTATATAGACATTATCATGACAATAATATAATATACAAAATATAAAACGCGTGTAAAAAATACTAAAAATTACTTAAATAAAATACTAAAAAAAATCTTTTAAAAAAGTTGTCATTTTTGACTTTTTTAGCATTTTCGATGCCTTTTTTAGGCTTTTATAGAACACACTGATAACACGCATTTCTTAAGCAATAAGCATTGCATTTATAATGCTTAATAAAGCACGATGTTTTAAGAATAAAGTATATTTGATATTTGTCACTCGATATTATATATAAATTTAAATCAAATATAAAATATAACTCTAATTTTTTTTTAAATTTATATTTTTTTAAATTGAATCGTACTTAAATTTTAAATTCAAAAGAGTAATTTGGACTGAGGTTCGTCAATATTATGTTAATATAATTTTTAAATAAAACATTATTATTTAATAATAAAAAATGTGGAAAAACATGTTTAACAACAATTATTTGAATGATTTTATTTATATTAAAAGTGCATTATAATTTAACAATAGATTGTGCTTTAGGTGTTTACAATACACAAAACGATCACACATAAAATGCAATTACAGCGTGATTTACAGCAAATACAGGGTGATTTGTTTCATATAAAGTATGCTCTTTTAAAAATTTTACTTTTCATTATTATGTTTCTTATTATTTTTTGTATAAAAATGAAAAAAAAAATATTTATTTATATTTTTGCATTATTCCTATACATAGGATTTGGACACAGTATATTATATAAATGTTAATGCAGTGATTAGTACATATAACTTAAAAGATCGCAAAAATTGGTGTTTTTAGCAAATATTTATTTTGAATTTTTTTAGTCAAACAATTTTCTTAATATTTTTGTCTCTAATAATTATTATTTATTTATTTTTAACATTAATTTAAAAAAATTTAAAGACGCTTTTTAATGTGAAGAATTATCCGTTTCGGGGTTAAGAGACCTCTGCCTTTTAGTATCTGCAGCGGCACATCGGTATTCGAACATCGGATAAATTCGTATTTTTGAATCACTTTTGAGAGTAATAATTTCGCCTCTAAAAGTGCAAAACGCATTCCGATACAATTACGTGGACCCGCACCAAACGGTAGATATGTGTACGGTACAATTAAAGAACTATTTTCGGGTATAAACCGATCGGGATTAAACTGTTCCGGATTTGGATAATATTCAGGATCGTGATGTATGGAATATATCGGTACTTCGATATTATGTTTTTTTAATATTTTAACATTTAAATTTTCATTAATTTTTAAATCATAATCTTCAGATGCCTCTCGACCGATGCGTATCGCCGGAGGATACTTTCGGAGAGTTTCACATAAAACAGCATCTAAATATGGTAATTTCGAAAGAGTATCATAATCAATATCACCATTATCTTTATTTACCGATGATTTAATTTCATCGTAAAGTTTCTTTTGAATTTCGGGATTTAATGCCAATTCATAGGCACAGTACGATAATGTCGTGGCTGTGGTTTCATATCCCGCGATAAAAAAGAGCCATGACTGAGCTATGATCTCATCATCATCTAAGATCTTTTTATCGATATTTTCCGATGATAATGCTTTTCTTTCGGCATCTTTTTCATCATTTCCTTCATTCACGTGATGTGATTCATTATCATCGGACTTTTCTTGAGCATGATCATGGTCACGATCCACTGACGCATTCATCATCAGCTGAAGAAAATCATTATGTTTTTCGTTATTCAATCGTCGTTTATTAAGGATATGACGTGCGACATTTATGAAGAAATTATTAGCTTTTTCCGGCAGAACCGACTGAATACTAAATAATTTTAGTAAAAATTTCGGCATAATTAATACAATAAAAATTTTCCATATTTTTATATTAAATAATTCTTTAGCATTCATAACAAAAGGATTATCCACATCTTTGTGTGCATTGGTATTTGTGGCGAAAGCGCATTTCGCAATTACGTCCATAGTATAATATCCAAAAATGTCTTTAATATTCGCATCAATGTCTTTCTTTGAATGATCTGCGAAATTATCCATACACAGATCGGCACAGTCCTTTATGAGTGCGGACATTTTTTTGATTTTTCCCGATGTAAATGTGGGACTGGCGATGGACCGAATCCGTTTCCAATCATCATCATGTGAATTTAGCATATTCTTTTTAAGAATTTCGTGATTCAATCGCTGTGTCCTCCGATTACGGAATGAATTAAAATCTTTGACTAAAATTTGTTTAATTAATTGAGGATCCGCCACTGTTAGAACAGGATTTGAACCTAAATATGTGCTGAAATAATTTAAACATAGTGTATAAATAAGTATAATATAAATAAATATTAAAAATTATGTTATCTTAAATTATATTTAAAATTTTGTAAAAAAATATTATGTTTTAATAAAATAAAATTTAATCAAATTCAGTATAAATAAATTATATTCAAACATATCTTATATCTAAAGATATGTTTAAATATATTAAAAAATATTTACCCATAAATTTTTCCATATTTTTGATACCATTTTTGGTCCGTTTCGTTTATGGGATTTAATAACACTGTTAAGAGATTTCCAAAAAAAGGTAATGGTTTAGGACCATCGATACCTTTCTTTTTCCAATAATTTAAGTCTTTTGTAAAATACCTTTAAATTTATAAATTTAATTTAAATTTTAGACTTTAATATTTTAAAAATTATATTCAAATTTTATTAAACTTAATTTTTAAAAACATTAATATACATACCAATATAACAATGGTGCAATTAATGCGGCCCAAAGCCATAACTCAATTCCTAAAATAATCATTATATAATATGTCTTAAAATATTCTAATAAAATAATGATAAAAATATTAATTAATTTCTAATTTTTTATATTTAATTAAAAATTTCACATTATAAAAGGCAAATGTGTTTATTACATTTATTTAATTCGACGCTCATATTTATATAAATAAAATGTGATATCATTACGATAAAGACAAATACAGGGTGTTTATTAAACATTTTTAGTTAATTTTAATTATTATATGATTAATTTTTATTGAAATTAATAATACATTTATTAATATTCTGTATTTTATTATAATAAATATATGACGCATAAAGAGGCGTTTTTATGATGAAACAATTTATTTATAAATAATGAATTATAAATTATAATCATTAACTTTTTTTAATTATAATTTAAAAATAAATTATTCATTAATAATGATAATTATATCAAAATTCTTAAAAATTAATAGTATATAATTTTTAAAATTAACTTTCATCATAATATATTACAAAATGATGTAAATAATAATTAATTCATTTTATTATCATATTTATTGTGACATATAAAGTTTTATATTTATTTAATTATATAATATATAAAAATAAATTTTATTGTATTATATACATTTATAATTTCATATGATTAATATACAAAAAATTTTAAAAAATTGTAATTTAATAATTATTTCATCATTTTTTTCATAAAAAAAATTGAATCATAAAATGAATGATAAAAATATAAAATATTTAATCGTAAAATATGATGAATGATAAAAGAGCCAAAGAATTGTGCGATCCTATGATGTGTGAACGCACTTTTCACATTATAAATATACTATCATCATATGTGTTTATATGTTCTTTATTTTCGTATCCTTTAATGTGACCTTTTATTGTATGATATATTTTATTTTTAATTTTAATATAATTAATTATAATAAAAATATTATTATATATAATTAATTAAATTAAATAATATATTTCATGATCATTGTCTGTGCATAAAAACTTTTATAATGAGAGTATGGAAAAATGTACATTTTCCTATTTACAAACTATAAACTGAATCTGTAGTGTTTTATATATGGATCATGAATTTATAAGCATTTTTAACCATACTTTTTCTGTCGAAATTTTAAATTTAAATTTTCATTAAATTTTAAAATAAAAATAAAATTTGTCATTCATTTGAAAATGGCGCATTTTTAAAGTTTACGGTCACCATGGAAATGATGAGCGTCAAAACACAGCTGTAATATTACTCTTTCATTTGAAAAGAGATTATTTCGCATTTAATAATAAATGAATATAAAAATTATATTTTAAAATATTTATTTATTTTTTCATTAATTATTTAATTAATGAAAACTCTGAGATAATGTATCATCATGAGCATTGTGATAATTGTTTTAAAATCAGTAAATGTGCGGTGCGTACAGAAACGGACGTCGTAATGTGTCCGATAATTAACTGTATTCATTGTCACGTTCAAATGCATGACTGTAAACTTCAGGATCATGGTCTCATATGTCCGAATGAAAAAGTATGTTATCATTGAATTTCATTAATGGTGCCATTTTTAAACACTTTTACCTCAGCTTTTATTGTATCTCTTATATCATGAGCACAGTTTTTGTGCATAAATTAATGACAAATCTCGAGATATAAGCGTAGTAAAAGAGGAATTTTTAAGCCGTTATGACGCCATTATAATGATATAATTTCAAAGATTAAAGTGATTCATTTTCAGGTGAAATGTATTAATTCATCGTTCGGATGCGACCGTTTAATCGTCCGTAAGAATATGTCATCGCATTTAACACAATGTCCGGCGCATGTCATTAAATGTACATATAAATGGATCCGTTTCCCTATGAACGGACGCGATCGGAACATTCATGTTTCATCATCGATTACCGATGATCATTCCGATGGTAATGGTCATTTGGATATAGCTATGGTCATCAGAGATGAGAGAGTTTTAAACGATTATTTTACCATATTTTTAAATGCGCCCCAAAAGCGTTACCCGATTCTACCGTTAAACGTAATTTTAATGAATACCCTTTTTATTCACGCATAAAACTTCACACTTATATCATGAGTAAAATCATTTTACATTTAAAAATAAATATTTTTCAATTTATGAAAAATGTATATTTTGAGAAACTTTTAAGTGATGTCAAAGGGTGTTTAATATTTAATTATTTAATACGTATTTAATTTCAAATTTACCTCTTTTATAATATGAAATGAGGAATAACGTTAATTGAATGATGATACTATAAACACTGCATGTGCCTGAGAAAATTACCGAAAATTACCGAAAATTACCGAAAATTACACCCCATAATATTAGGTAAATTTCAGTAATAATACAGATCAAAGAAATGCATTTTTGGGTAACATTATTACCGATTCTATCGAAAGAATTTTTAAAATTTTTAATAAAAATTTAATTTTTTCCATAATTTTAAGCATTTAATTTAGATTTTGAATGCGTTTAAAAAATAATTGATTATGAGAAAAGAGCTTTAAATTTTAGTTTTATTTATTCTTTGGGTTTAGTAATTTTAAAAAGAATCTCATTAATTATGAATTTTTCTGTAAAAATTAAAAAACGCACAAAAATTTAGAAATTAATTTAAACCTTAATTTTTCTATAGTCAATGAACAAATATAAAGTAAAATACAGTAAATTATAAAATTAAGTAATACATTTTAAGAGTAAAATAGATTTTCAAACATTTTTAGTAATATTACGGGAATATTATAATATATACCAAAAGTATGTCTTTTCCCATCCTTAAAATAACTCTTATATCTCGAGATGATGTTATTATTTCCCATTTTTCGATTGTTTAACTCTAAATGCATTATCTCGAGATATAAGATCGTGTGAGCGTTGTAAATGTAATTTTATTTAATTAAAATTAACATTTCAGCATTATAATGGCGTTGAAAAGTACAATGCGATGATTAAAATGTCACATTCGACAATGAAAGGATCTGATGAATGTGTTGATTCTGTGATTAATAAATCGGAAATGAGTGTTTTAGAATCAAATCTTTGCTCTGAACTCATGGATAATGTCAAAAATGTGATACATAATGACACCGGTGATAGAATTAATGTAAACATAATTAACGTGAATAACGATGATCATCAAATGATTAAAGAAATGGATTTTTCATCTGCGGTCACACAAAAGCCCACACAATGTAATGGTAATATTAACACGTCATTGTCATTATCAATGTCAATATCATCTTCGCCATTACCATGTATAAATTCCAATGATATGAACGTGCATCACGTGCATTCATTTACGTTTCAATGCGCGTGCGAAATGCGTCGCGATGAATATGAATGGCATTATAAGAATTGTCACGATGACATTCATGGGAATTGCGACGGATGGATTCAGCTGCGATGTCCCCTCTTTCAGTACGGATGCGATTTCATTCACCACCGATGGCATCCGAAACCCGACGGCTCAAAAATCATCTTTAATCACGTGATTGACAATTTCGGACTGTGTCTTAATCCACAATCTAATGATGGCCCAAATATTTGGCACAAAATTCGTTTCGAATATTTACCTTTTGAGGTGACGGCACTCTTCAGTTTATTACAAAAATACCGCCGTAATATTCCGAAACAAAAATATCACCATTACTTAATTACAATCATGATATTAAAATTCAAAATAAAATATTTGAAAATATAAATTAAAAATTAAATTTAAAAATTTAATATAAAAATAATTTTAAAAAAATTATCATTTTGAGAATTGTGATATTTTTCGACATTTTTGTTTCGTAATATTATAAAATGATGATTTTGAGCCTTAAAAATGATATTTATTTTTTAATAAAATATTTAACAAAATTTAGGTTTTAAAAGCGGTGTGCAGTCATTTGGACAGTTTTTCCCTCTTTAATCTGTCATTAACATGTAAATCACTTCGGGACGTGTGTCGAACACTTTTGGATAATCGCGGAATTGTGACCATAGTATGGAAACGGAAATTAAAAGATAATGGAAAATACGTTTGGAATTTCGATCATAAAGTAATTTTCGAATTTTTTAATTTATTTTTTTTAATATTTATTCATTTAAAGATTATTAATTTTTTTGATAAATGCTCTTTTATGCTTTCATATAAAAGCATCATATATCTCGAGGCATAACTACTGTTTTTCACTTTTCTGTGATATATTCCTTTTATAAAAATAAAGTGTTTTTCTCGAGATATAAGACCATGATAAAGGGATTATAATTATTTATCGTATAATTGTTTGATCTTTGACCTTAGAAATGGTGTTTTAGTTCTGCATTTACTCCAATAAAAGAATGGAATTTCGACGTTAAAAGTGCAATAATCGATCATTTGCAACAATGTCCTTATAACGTGAGGGAACCAAAATTTGAGCCCTTTAAATTACCACAAAAAGAATCAGAATCAAAAAAGCATTTATGACTTTTAATTATTTTTAAATATTTTTATTTATATTTATTTTATATATAAATATGTAAATAAATCATTTGTTTATTAATAAATAATCAGAAATTTCATTGAATAATGATAATGATAATTCATATATAATTACGATATAAATATTACGATATTCTAATTTAATATATGTAAACATATGCCGCAAATATTATTATTTCTTTTATCGTTATATCGTTTTATCATTTAAATAAAATTTTAAATAAAATTCATTATTAGAAAATGTTAATTTTATGCAAAAATCATAAACATATTTATTTCTGATTTTCTCTTTAAATGATCTCTAATTTTTGATGCATTTTTAAATTTAAAACGAAAATTCTTTTCATTTTACAAAAGAAATAAATGTTTTAAATAATTTCGTAAATATTTAGAAATATTTTCAAATTTTAGCGTAAATAACTTTAATTTTCTTTTAATTTTTGAGTAAAAATATTCACTAAAAATGTGAGTAAATTTCACATGAATGTGATAAAAGGATATTTTTAAATGAAATCAAAAATGTGATCATAATGATGATCAATTAAAGTGATCTCTGCCAAAATGTGCTTTTCTTTTGGATCATCATCATCATTACGTTTATCTCTCTTAAGATTCGAACTCTTTAATGACACAGAACATGATGACTGTGGTAAAACGTAAATAAATGCTGAAAATCTCAATTAAAAGGCGATCGTCGAAGCGTTTTGCAACAATGGAATGCATTGTTTGAGAATGGGAATCGCTGTTTCGCTGCACTAAAACAAAGCACGGCTTTGTTAAGGGGCACAATGACAGTATGAAAAGCCAAAGAATGAATTAACGTATGCGCGTGATTGTGTTGTGCCGTCTCTTTAATGAACTAATATCGACTGAGCACGTTTTGTAGTATTTTCGCGCACGTTTCATAGTAACATCGTGCACGTTTTGCTCATTTCGCACGTGAAAAGAAAGTTCATTCATGAGCGTGATTAGAAACGCACGTGCGTCAATTGATGATGGGCACGCCCAAAAGGGAGAGTTCAGTTTTGGATGAGCATGTCCCGGGGCGAGAGTAGGGATGGGCACACCTGTTCCAAGATCCGGGAAAACGCGGATGTGAGTGAGGGATGGTCGCAGAGGCGCACGTGCGTCCTCTGCACATACTTTGCATAAACACGGAAAGTGAATGTGAAAGGAATTCGCACTCAATTTGCATGTAAAGTACGTTCATACTTTGGTAAAAAGAAGGTTTTGGATAAAGCAGTAAATGTACTGAAATGTACTAAACTGCGCTAAAACATTGTGTTTAATTAGAAAGTGCGCGTTAAAAGGAAAGGGAAAGAAAAGTGAGCATTCGAAGTACAAACAATGTTCATATACAAAGTGCCGCATATCACAACGCATGTAAAGCATGTTATTATGCGTGCTTCGGTATGAGTGCATTATAATAGCATGTTTCAGAGAATGGTTAATGCATGAGAAAAACTGAATGTGCAGTGTATGCGGTATGTGCTAAAATACGTGTTTACAAAGCACAAAGCATCACTACCATTGTGTACACTATGCATGTGCACACACAAAGCCAATGCTGTCTAATGCCAGTGTCTAATGCTAGTGTCTAATACTAGTGCCTTATACCAGCGCCTAATACCAGTGTCTAATACCAGTTATACTTTAGCAAAACTAACAATTGTGAGAACGATTTATAAAACACATTAAAAATGCGTGCCCATAAATGACACAAATACAGCTCTAAATATAGAGCCCAATTAATGTGTTCCATGCATTTACACTTTAATTGTGCTCTGCACAATTAGCGCTTTGCGACGCGCGTGCATTCTTCGCGCGCATTGATGCACGCGCCTCATTGTAACGTCGTTCTTTTGTATACACGCTTTTGTATAAAATACTCAGGTTATAATGTACATTATGTAGGTTTTAATGTACTTTAAATTTATATAAAAGTATTTATAAAAAGTTCGTGCTTCGCTTAAGTAAAGTATATCAGTATACACTTTAAAGTGTGTTTCACGCGCTTTTCGCGTGCAGAGGCAACGCACGTTTAGGAAAAGAATACGCAGATATTTTGCGCGCGCGTGATATACCGTGATATGCCGCACGTGCCGTTG
>JAQIXB010000595.1:0-15841 GCA_034697405.1 Mesoplophora pulchra | reverse complement strand
ATTTTTTTCAGAAATTACATAATACTGTTGCATTACATTAGATGAGTTAATAATAATTCAAAAAATTACATAATTATTATTATTATAAAAATATAATAAAATTATAAAATTAAATAATCATTTTTAAATAAATGATTTATTTTTTTATATTATATAATTTGAAAAATTAAATAAAGAATCGAATGAAATTAAAGTTATAGGTTATGAAAAATTAATAAAATTATCACAGAATTATAATTTATTTATATACAATTAATAATTATTGTCATATTATATATATATATATATATATATATATATATTATTATTCACGATTGTCTAATGCGGGATTATTAATTCCCGTATTATATGCATTGATGCGAATGTGTTGAGCATTGTTTTTATGCGCCATAATATTATTTATATGATCACCCTAAATACATATATAATTAATTAATTTATATACAATAATATAATGTATTCATATATCTAAGATAATAACTATATAATTGTATACCATAAATAATTAGTTAATTTCATGTAAATAATTATAATGTATTTTTGATTTAATAATAATAAAAATAAAAAATAAATATAAAATAATACCTGAGAATTATCGGTTTTTTCGCTGTCATTTCCTGAGTTTTTCTCAACATTATGAATGTGCCGATTATATAAAGGAAATAATAGCGAAATGAATACTAACACTATACCAATGACGAGAATTAAAGTCGAAGATATCGACGATATTAGCATAGGCTGATTAATGGCCCATCGAAGATGATCGGAAAACTCTTTAGTTAATTCGATATATAATTCCTGCCAAAAAACGGGAAACACAATATTCGGTACAAATCTGTATCGGAAAAGTCCCGGGGGTTTATTAATAAATACGTTGATTTGGACTCTGCCCGCAAATTCCACGGGTGTCCCCGTCATTGGCTCTATGGCCATTGAAAATGTATGAAGAGATTCATTTGGCTGAAGACCTATAAACTTTGAGGCAAACTGAGGATCGGCATTAAGAAAGTGGGGAAATGACAAAAGTACGGGCGCATTATATTTACATGCGCTTAAATCGAAGACTCCGGATGGAAATCGGACTTTGCTAATTTGGGCCATTCTCGTGGATAACAAAGAAACGGGCTGTGCATTCGGAAGTTTACTTATAAAACATTCGTTCGGAGGATAATCAATTGAATTGCTAAATAGGTTAGGATCGGGTGTGTATTTATTTGCAACAATACCATCGCCCGTTATATGAGTATCATTATAATTCATTTTCCATTTTCGACAAAAATCGGGGTGAAATAAATAGAGACTTTTTTCACCTTTAATTGGAGGAAACACTTCACCATTGGTACTATCATTAAGTGAATTGCATTCCTCATCAGTCCAATATGTGAGACTCTTTTGTCCATTGAATTGATTTATATAATTAAGTTTATGGATATCTTTGGAGCCTGTGTATACAGTGAAACTACCATCTGACGTCGCATTACGATTATAAAACCATCCAAAACGACCATTGTTATTCGATGGTATTTTTGAATTAAGTAAAGGCCCAAATGTGGTTAAAAGGTCAGGATATCCCTCAAACAAAAGGTGTTTGACCTTTCTTTTGATGAAAAATCCTTCACTCGCAGCATCTAATGCTAAAGTGACCACGACTCTTACAGCCGCAGGTGCATTTTGAAGTAATGTTAAAGTGACTGCTAAAGGACCATTGATCGTTGTTATTGTATCATTATCAGAACCGATTGATAATTCAGGAACGAAATGATACGTTTTAATCTCATTAAATGTGACTGTTCCATTATCGTGATAAACAATGTTTGTCTTTTGCCATTTTGATTGATAAGTGAATGGTCCGATTTCGACTAAATGAGGTTTGGCCCCATGACGCTCTATTTCTAAGGCATTTGTCACATTAAAGAAATAAAAGCGCTGATAAATAGGCAATGGTATGTCTTTCCATAGCTTATAAGCCTCAGCATCCGGTACTAGTTGCAAATGCTATTATTACCATGATAATAAAAAAGCGAAATTTCTTAATTATGCACAATTAATATGAACATTTATCAAAGTTTTATATGTCTGTGTATTAATAAATGTGTTTATGTTTAATTATGTGTAAATGTGTATATGTTAAATTAAGTGACGCTTAAAATAAACTTTTCCTTTGATAATTTATTGCGATAATTATTGTAATTTAATATTTTATTATATTTATAATATTAATTTATTATTAACATATATATACTAGTATATACATTTATATGCTAATTAAAGTTAAATATTACAATATAAATGCAAAAATATATTTATCTTTAAATAGTATATTGATAACATGCTAAACATATGCTAAAATAATTATCAAAACTAAAAATATTAATTCGTTATATTTATTTTTAAATTAACATTTTAATTAAATTAAAAATTAAATAAAAAAATTTCTTTAAAAACTTTTTATTTTTAGTTTTAGTTTTCATTTTTTGTTTATATTTTTTTTCATAAAATTTAAAATTAAAAAATTCATTTAAAAATAATTTAATTTAACATTTTAACTCACAATGTCAGATGTATAATTTATTTTTTATAATTTTTTAATTAATACTAAAAAGTGTTTTCATAATTATAATAATTAAATATTTATTTTAATTAAAAGTATACTTTCAATAAATACGCTCCGATTATGTCATTAATGAATATTTTAAAAAATATGCCGAATTTTAAACATAAAAAGTAATAAATTCATTTTAAAATTTAAAGTATTTTATGTGTCAAATTTATAAACGAATGTTATAATCGATAATAAAATAGATTAATGATAATTTTTAAAATTAATAAAAATAATAAAATGATAATCATACCGAATAAATAACTCTCATGACTAAAATGGGCATACCGAAGAGTGCGATAATCCCTAAAATTAGGCATAATGCACCCGAAGAACCAATTAATAACGAACGATTTTTTTGCATTTTTAAAATGTTTCACTGTTTTTACATTAAATTTTTAAAATTAATTTTTTAATTAAACTAAAGATACACATTTGATATTTAAAAAAAATATTCAATAATAAAGCATATTAAAAAAGTTGTTTCATTAACAGGATGTGCATCGATTGACGCTTTTTAATCATTGTGATTATGTTAATATAAAACATCACCGTTTAAAGTATAGGAATACATAAAACATATATTTATACATTATATAAAAACAAAAAAAAATATGGTGAAATATCTTTAAAATAAACACTTTTCACTTTTTAGTTAATGCCATTTTATAAATGTAATTAAAAACAAATAACACAATGAATGATTAATATTAAATAAATATATTCTGCGATCACTTAAATTAAAATGGCATTTTAGCGTATAATACTTTAACATAAATATCAGTTTTGGTATGAGGATGTTAATGAGATTCGTTCATAAATAAGAAATGCTTAAATAATAGCATAATAATAGCATATTAACTATGAAATAAGAGAATTAATGAGTCATATTAATTAATATATTAATTATATAAAAATTGATATATAAATATATTGATAAAAATAAAAAGCAAAAGTTATAAGTAATATATATATAATGAGTTGAATTTTAAGGAAATACTGGCATTAGCGTGTGTTTTGGGGAGCTATGTTTACAAGTAACTAGTTTGCTAGTTTGTTAGTACTGACACAAAGAAAATATGGTTAAGATGAGAATCTAGTTCATTTGAGTGAGCAGGTCCTTTAACGGTGGTTAAAGAATGTGTGTCGTTTTATATATGTATACTTTTCAAGCATATGCAGTATATTTCGATATTTATATATAGAGGTATTTAAATTCAATTACAAAGCATTGTAAAGGCATACATATGAATGGCATATAATATACCATAGAGCATAGAATGACTATGTCTTTTACTAGCCTTATACTAAACCTGTTTTACTATTTTACTGTTTTACTTATGCCCTCTTATTTCTTAAGCGATTGTCATTTATTTCAGTGTAAAATATGCGTGATTCCGATAATAGTTAATATCGGCGTAAACATAGTTCTTTTACCATTATCATTGAGCCGTTTGAAGGCCGATGAATTTATATTAAATTAAAAAAATCAATTCTTTAATGTGAATGCGATTTACTATTTTACAACACTATTACATTACTATTACTTTTTATAAAACATACGAAGGGCATGAATATATAAGAAAATTATAAACTTTTTAACAGTTATAATATGCACGGTATTTACTGTTCTCACACATTCATGTATATAATAATTTATATGACATGTTTTGTTTGATAAAAGCATTGTTTTTATTTTTATTAAAAAAAAGTCCATGTAATGAATAACAGTGCATTGACACAAAAACGTCATATTTTTTGGAAATATTTTTATAAAAATATTTTCATTTAATTTTAATATTAATAACAATAAATGATTAAATAATAATTAATCATATATTTCATAATTAAATAATTAATTGATATTTCAAAATAATTAAACATTTATTTTTTTAAATTTATATTATACATTTTACAATATTATTTAATAAAAATATTAAATAAAATTTTAAAAATTCTTTTATCATAATAAATAATTACACATTTAATCTCTAATTAAATATATAATTATTTATGCATATTTTCAATGCTAAAAATTTGTAAAAAATGTAGCACTTTTAGTATTTGAAAAAATAGATAAACGGCGCTTATAAATTGAGGTAAATTTTAGGTATGACTTAAGAGACAGCATTTTTCCTGATGCTTCTTAAGGTCATCATAGTTATTTGTGGTGAATTCGCAATGAAACGATGAACACATTAATGCGTTTTTATTTTTATTCACGTGTGTCGTGTTATGGTTAATCACGTCCATTTGTGAGGCACTTTTAAAGCCGCATTTTAAAAAACATTCGTAAATCTGTAAATTATTAGATTCATCCTCTAAACGGTGCCTCAATTCATGAAAATATTTAAAACGGTATGACCCGCAATTTATATTACAATCATGCCAATCACAGTAATATCCATTATCATCATCGTCATCATCACTTTCATAGTCAGTGACTAATTTATTATTTGATACATCATTTGATACATCATTTGATACATCATTTGATACATCATTTGATACATCATTTGCTACATTTTGCGATTCACAATCTGATTCTATTTCTGTGTCGGAATTGTGATTTTTTACATCTCTCATTTTTTCATCATCAGTATTATTCATTGATAATAATGGAACTGATAATGGAACTGATGATGCATCATTTAATGATAATTTTGGTATATCATTATCTAATAATGGCTCTTTTGATGTAACGTCCGATGATGACGTAACTGACGATACATTATTCAATTCTAATCTCAGTATATAATTGTCTGATGATGGTTCTTTTAATGTTACGGTCGATGATGAAAGAGCTGACGATACATTATTCACTGATAATTTTGGTATATCATTATCTGATGATGGTTCTTTTATTGAAACGGCCGATGATGATGGAACTGCCGATACATTATTCAATGATAATTTCGTTCTATAATTGTCATATGTTTTTAATGGATTTTTTAGTGAAAATGCTGATGATGCTGATGATGATGATGATGATGATGGAATTAATTGTGTATTTAACGTTTGTTTTTGTATATTATCCGATGATGATATTTTGGATTTAAATGATGGTATTTGTTTTAAGGCAAATTTTTTAAACGTTTCTATAAACTCTAATGTCTGTGGTGTTTCTTTCTCTGAATATTTATATTCTTTTGTTAATGATATTAATCGTGATTGAAATGTTTCTAAAGATGTTTCACTTTTTATTGAATCAAATAATTTGCGAATTGATTCAGAGACTTTCTCTTTTTCTAATGATAATAATGATGATGATGATGGTAAAGATGATGATGATGATGGTAATGATGATGATGATGATGATGATGGTAATGATGATGATGCTGTCGATGATAATGATTCTTTTCTCATGTTTTTGGATGACACTTTTTCAGCGTTTTTATTTTGAGCATCATTATGATTATGTTTTCTTTTTAAATGTGAATTCATTTTATTGCACGTTAATTTTAAACTAAATTTTTGTGAATTCTCTCTTTTAATATCATTGGAATTAAATGGTGAAATATTTGATGTAAAATCCGATACATTTTTATGCTTTTCATTTAAAGACATTTTTTTATCGGATATTTTTGTCACATTTTCGTTCATTTTAATGTTTTCAAAAATTTTATCGTTTTTATTTTTAGATAAATTTAATGATATTTCATTCGTCATTAAATTATTAAATTTATCACTTTTTTTATTTAAATTTTCATTTAAATTTTTAGATTTTATATTATGAATTAATTGAGAGCTTTGAATTTCTTTTGACGGTGATGATGGTGGTGATGGCAAAAAATCCGGTGATAATGATCGATATAATGAATTATTATCATCATCATCGTCATCATCATCATCATCATCATTATGATTTTCATCATTATTATTTAAATGAATTTCAATGCTCTGAATATATAAAAATTAAAAAAAAATTAAAAAAAAATTAAAAAAAAATTTATTAAAATATTAAATAATAATATACCGAATTTTGTATTTCATTTTTGATTAAAACATCAGCAGAATTATGTTTCTGTTAATTATAAATAAATATTAATTTTAAAAATATATTATAAAATCACTGATAAAATACCGTATCCGATGATGATACACTGATATTTTCCGATTTTATTATTGCATCATTTTCGTTTAAAGATACATTTGTATCGTTATTACATAAATTCGATTCTGTTTTAAGCTGAATTATAAATGAAAAATTACGAATGAATGAAATTTAAAATGAATACACATTCAGCGCACATTAAAATGCACAAATATAGCATGAGGCAAAGAGCTACAGACATATCTCGAGATATAATGACTCCGAAAGTATACATAAAAAAATTTATGCATCACTTATTTGTCGGGTAATTATTGAGGGCATATTTATGAGCGGTAAACGTGTATTTTGAGAAATAAATACATATGAAGATTCATGATCATTTTGAAGGTGTTTTCTTCGTTTTGGATATTTCGGGAGAATCTGAATATCATCATCGTCTTTTTCGTAAATGATTTCCAAATCATCATCATCATCATCATGATCATCATCTGAATCGAGAGTGATACATTCGTCGATCGCACTATTTTCAAACATAAAATACAATATTTACAAAAATTATAATCATAATAAATTTATATGATTTAATATTTTCTAATTATTTACCTCATGTTTTATTCATATTAAATATTAATAATATAAATGAATATAAAAAAATGAAATGATCATTTTAATTATGCATTTTTACCGCGACATTCATACATGTGATATGTTCATATATGGATGATGCGGACACCTCTACATTTATGATTATTATTCATGTAATAACAACAATCACTATGACATCTCTAATTTATTTGAATATTTAAAAAGAGATGTTTTATTTAATTTTAAATAATAATTTAATTATTAATTAATTAATTACGATAATCACGTGATCATTTAGCAATGGGTGTATCTGAAGATACGTGTGATTACATGATAATGAGAGCCAAAACATGTCTTACGAATGGTGACGCATCATATGCAAAGTGTTGGATAATGACCGCCGCAGCATTATATCCGCACAATGATCAGATTAAAGTAATTAATGATATGATTTTAAAATATGATTTAATTTTAATTTAAAATTATTTTTATGAATGTACAGTTTGAAGCGTATAATATGTGTAAATGTGAGGATAATGTCGAAGACGCATGTAAATACTTTTGTGAAATGTTTTCATTAAATTCGGGTAAACATTTAACCGATGAAATGCGTTTAATCGTAAACGCGTGTCGCAGTGAATGGCAAACCTATGGTGGAATATCATCGTCATTATCATCGGATTCATTAAATTCATGGAATAATTCATTACCATCATCGTCAGCGTCAAATGCATTTTATGCTAAACTTTTTGCATCTCTTTCTTCGGAGCATCAGCATCAGCTTTTGCTAAAAGTCGCAGATAATACCGAAGATATCATGACATTAGTGACATTAATGCTTTTTATACTGAAAAAGTTTCCCGAAAAAGTGACTGAACACGGGTTACGTTTGGTACAGATCATGAGCGACGAACAAAGGGCCGATGAAACGAATTTTTTGAGAAAAAAATTGATTTTCGATGTTTTACCGATAGTCTTTGGTCCAAAATCGAACATTACCTTTGAATATAAACATATCGAAAAACTGATACAAAAGACATTGAAATTCTTTATCGATTATACCATCTCTGAAGGGAATGAACCGTCAGAAAAAGAAAACGCTGATACCGTCGAAGATAAAATGATTGAAATATTACGATCGATCGGATTAAAGATTAATTGGAATTTATTCATCACCGATGATGATAAATCATATTCCGATGATTTAATGTTCGAAAAAATATCTCATTTCATAGATCAGTGCCGATATTCCGGTGATGGATCATCACCGATCGATTTAAGTTCCGCGGCCACAGCTAAGATCAATGGTGATGAACAAACGTATCATCATATACTTTACGCGACGATATTCTTATTTTTGCGATTATTACGTAAATACGTAAAACTCTGTAATAATATGGTATTAATTGAACAGAGTGCGGCATCCTTTAATGACACTAAATTAGTGGTGTCAAAAAAGAGGAAAATGCAACATTTAGAACCGGAAATCATAGCCCCGAATTTAGACTTAAAACATACGTTCATTATCGCAACGAAATGCTTGAAACTGTTACAGGAAAACATCGGTATTAAAAACGGTAAATTACTATTTTACATACAATATAACAGTGACTGTATTGGTTTTTAGAGGTTTTTCTGTATTTTAATGAAAATATTTTTAATTTCAGAGTTTATACGTGTTTCAGAAGTGATAGGTTTAGACAAAAATCGCGCGTTTCGTGCGTTTCAAATCGATTCGAATATGTTTAAAGGTGATTATAATGATATTTTTGGATCATTAATAAAGAAAAAGAAATTAAACATAAAACGAAATATTCAATTAATATCCGTTTCAATGATGTTACACGATACAAATTCCACACTCAATTATTGTATGGACACCATTGAGAGTTTACGTTATAATTCACCGTCATTAGTGAATGGAGAAAATGATAAATCGAAACATTTGATTCAACATAAAGATACTAATAATGAATATGGTAATAGTTTACGGCATTTGCAATTCATACATTTGACCATAGAAGAAATAATTCGTTACATTATCGAAGTGATTATATTATGTTTAAAGGACAAAGTGATAATGTCACTTAAACCCACAGACATGGGCATAGGTCATTTACTAGTATTATGTCAATATAATTGGCCTCAAAATGTCGAACTGTTCTTTAATTGTATGTCCGTAATAAAGAACGCGACGAAAGCATATTCATCACAATCACAGCCTAAATTCGTATATCATCAATTTGTGAATTACATTCATATCCCGGACATAATCGAAGAGTTCATGAGTCTCATCG
The DNA here is from genome assembly GCA_034697405.1 of Mesoplophora pulchra. Taxonomy (NCBI): domain Eukaryota; kingdom Metazoa; phylum Arthropoda; class Arachnida; order Sarcoptiformes; family Mesoplophoridae; genus Mesoplophora; species Mesoplophora pulchra. The sequence continues at coordinate 6,306 of JAQIXB010000595.1, read as the reverse complement.
ACGATCACATTCTCGAACTGAAAGGACCATCCTCTATGGGGTCACCTATGAAAGGGGCGGGAAAAGCAATCACCACACGGGGGGTGAATAAAGGGGCCAAAGATGAGGTGAAAATGACTCTTTTGAATCAAATGAAAAACGCAAAAACATTTCTTTCGAATGATTTATTTATTGAATTCATTAATAAAGAAATACGATCGTTTCTTCAAAAGTGACTTTAAATGCCAATTTTATTCATTCATTTATAATAAATATTTATTTTTAATCACTGATGTCAATGACATTGTCTAATGATAAAAATTAATTTTAATGATAAAATGGGACTAATTATTAACATAATTATTAACATTATATAACGCATAATAAATTATATTATATAATGTAATAAATAATATAATTATTATTATTAATATATTTGTGTATATCATATTTAAAATGTTACTCAAAAATCGCCATGTATAGTTTCTAAAATAACACTATGTATATATAAAAACTTTTGAGTTATTATAGCGTGAGGTGATCATTTAGAATTAATAAAAAGTGCTCATACAGGGTCCTATCACAAGGTTAGAATGAGGGTCTAATAACTCGAGGTATAAAACCCCCACTAATTTCGCGCAATAAGACCGGGTCTAATATGTGAGGTAAAACTGTATAATGAAAGTGTATTAAACATAAACATAATTTAAATGATTTAATTTTTGCGTAAATATACACTCATTCTATTAGAATGTGTGTATTATTATGCGCAAATATTATTGCAAAATTATCAAATATTTAAATTATATTGTATTAAACGCATAAAATGTAATTAAAAAGTCATTGAAAATGTGCGATTATGTAATGTCAAATGCTTTTATCATTTTCATCGTCATTTTTTATTTAAATTTTAAGTTTTATTTAATTTTTTGATTTAATTTTATTTATAATTTTAACATTTATTTATATCCGATTATGCCCCAAAATACAGTGTGAACACGAATCTTAAGATGAGTGTTTTTATATTCTTTTATAATATTATAGCATTATGTTCACATTTAACTCGAAATATATATTATGCATAATCTATAAATGCAATTATGTCCATATATCTCGAGATATAATCGTGCATTTTATTTATTAATATGCGTTTAATGTTTAACTCACGATAAAAGCGCGATTCACATAATTATTAAAAGTAAGTTATTTATACGCTTAAATTTGTTTAAAGTTTACATTATCATGAGGATTTAGTGTATTTATTAACTCATGATATAAGTTCGGTTTACATTATGACATGCATGCTGTGTTTAAATTACTTAATGCAGTTAATACAGTAAAACCTCTTAAAAAATGATATTATAATGTTATTATTTCATAATATTTTACAGTGTTTTATATGCATTATGTTTAAATATAATAAATTCTCATTTTAAACTCATTATATAAGTGCAAAACAATAAGTTTATACTAAAAATAAACTTTTTTATAGCGGTATCATTTATAATTTACATTATCATGAGGTTTAACTGTATTTTTTAATATATACATGTACTAATAGAATTGTAAACCCTTTAAAAGTAATTAATAGTGATTATTAAGTAACTAATTATAAGTGATGTTAAAGTGCATTAACATATAATGTGAATATATCAGTAAAATATATTTTTAAATTAATTTATTTTAAAATATATAAAAATAAACTTAACACTGTTTCCATAGAAATAAATTCGGCACAAAATTGAGAGGATTCTCAATCAATAAACACAAATACTTTATTCGCATTTAAAACATTATATAACAGATCCATACACACAAACATTTGTTAAAAATGTCATAATCAATACATTATATAAATACATAAATTTATAAAAAATTTATAATATTTATTTATATTAATAATAAAAATATACATTATATTTTAGTTTTAAAAATAATTGATATTTTAAGCTAAAATAACAGCAAAAGTATTATTTTAATAAAATTCAATTATAATAACAAATAATAGTGATAAAAAAATATAAAAATTTTCTTACGATACAATAACTAAAAAATATGTTATTTTTTATATAAAAATGTTCATATTTACAATAACTTTTACTCTATTAATAGATAATATTGTTTTTTATTTAACGAAAAAAGTTAAATAATTCTTAAATAACAAAATATATTTAAATATAATTTTATACATAATTAGATAAATTTTATATAAAAACACTTTTTATTTTTTAAATATTTATAATGTATTTTTGAGGTAATTTTTAAGGCCCTCAAAAGAGGTTGATTCAGCCATTTATTAAACTCTAATTCGCGGCCATCGGTTCTTTCCCATGTTTTTAATAAAATTATTGCGTTTTTTTTAAAAATAAAAGTGAATTATTTCTGTAAATCATGTGATCATTCAATTTTTTGGTGAATAAAAAAATCCATTAAATCGCAAAAATGGGCTCAAAAATGTGTTTTAAGTGTATATAAGTGTATATGTATAAAAATTATAATATAATATATTTTTTATTAAATATTTATTTTTAAAATTTTTAAAATATAAAAATAAATTTTAAAATCACTCATAAAAGAAAATGTTTATATGCTATGATATGCTTGAAAATGTAGAAAATAATAATTCATAATTTTCAACATAATTTAGTTTAATAATTTAAGCATTTAAAAAATCACATTTAAAATGAATAATAAAAATAAATATAATAATAAATGTTTAGAAAAAAATAAACGATTAAAATGCGGAAATGCCATTGACACGTATATGCGTATTTTCAAAGATGCGATTTCCTTTTTCACGTCATATTTGATTTATGAATAGAATTTTCCATTCATATATAACTTTATCATTATTATGGCATAACACAATTTCATAATATAATTTATTAATTCCCATATTCTTATATATCAGCATTTTTTCGATTTTTTCCAATTATTTATAAAATAAACATTTAATGATTCTGAAAATAATATATAAATGATCATAAAAAAGAAGAATGTATACTCATATATTATTTTAATGTTATGATACATATTTATTATATAATTATTATTTTATATAATAAAAGGTAAAATGCGATATAATGATGTGCATCGCTATGAATTAAAATATCACCGCAGAATTTAATAAAAGACTATTATTATATGTTCACATTCAATAATAATTGAATTTAATATGTATTTTGACTGTGTATAGATTAATGACAAAACTTAATGTTCCTTTTAAAGGAACACATATACTAAATTCACATCTATTAAATTCAACATTTAAACACTTTAAATTATTATATTTAATCGTTTATGAAACTTTTTTTTAATAAAAAATATTTTTTTATGTTAAAATTTAAAAATTTTTCTTTTAAAAGTTAAAAATTAAATATATACATTTACTTTAATATTAAAAAAAATTAAATTTATTAATATTATAATATATTAAATCATATTTTAATATATAAATATGTATTTTTAAACACTTAAAAAGCGTTTAACATTTTGTTTATTAAATTTATTACAGTGATACACTCTCTTTATACACACATTTTGCAGTGTATAAAGAGAATATATCACTGCAAAATATGTGTATAAAGAGAGTGTATCACTGTAACGGATTTTGAACATGTTTTTTAAGAAATTATAAAAAGAAAAGAATCCATGGGCATTTCAGTATATATAAATTATTTAATTTACAGTTTTACACAGGTCTTGAAACGAGATATTGCAATTGAATTGTATAATGCTTTTAATAACACACTTAAAAATCTTCTATAAGAATATTTTGTAATTTAATAGGGATATGATTCTCTTTTTTACACGCGTTGCGCCCTCTATAAAAAGCAAAATCACATCCCTATTCAATTGCAAAATATCTCTTATAGAAGTTTTTTAAGTGTTACTAAATTATGAGTAAATAACATTTGCAATAATATTTGCGCATGATAATATACAATGCTAACTCTTTATTATTCATATTAATACGTAAATAATACGAATATTATTAAACAAAAATATATATTATTTTTAATATATGCTCAAATATATAGAGTCATGACAATTAATTAAGAGATTTATATGAATGTCTCTGCAACAATTGTCATGACTGTAATTAAAGCACTAAAATACTCATTTATGTTTAATTAATGTACAAAAAACCTCATTTATTTAATCACTTATATCTTGAGTTTAATATTGAATTTAAATTAAATTTTAGTTAAATTATAATGAACAAAAATAATTAATATAATATTATTTCAAAATATAATTGTATATTAAAATAATGTTTATAATTAAATGAATGCATAATACAGTTGAGGTCAAAGGGTACATATACTTTATTATGGAAATAACATTATGTTTACATTATTACGTAATGTAAATGTGTGTCAATAGTATCATCGTCTGCTTTTATGTGAAAAATATAAACATAATAAAAATAATGATAAAAATTTTTCATTATAAAGTTTTTTATAATTTTTTTTAATTTAAATATTTGCATATGAATATTGCCTCTGACAACAATGGAATTAAAAATTTTCATTTAATTATTAATATCATTTAATTAAATTTTATATGTGTATATCGGGGTATTTTTTAAATATTTTTAAAGCTCTGTTTATATAATTTTAAGCGATACTCACATCACTCACAAAAAATACAAAACACACTTTTTTGGGTCAAATATCAGAGAATATATAATCGATAATCGATTATGTTCCTTTGGGTTTAATCATAGCTGTCCTTTGGGTAAAGGATACCGATTTTGTGATCTCTTTTTAAGGCATTGATAATCATAGATGATATTTTAATTATTAAATGAAAATAATGAATGTAAAAAAATCGAAATATAAACATATTAATATTATTTATTTCAATTTTTATTTCTTAAAAATGATAAAATATAATTTAAAATAATGAAATCATAAAATCATAGATTTCGGTAATACATAAATAAAAATTATCATTATTATTATTAAATTAAATATTTATTTTGTCATTTATATTAATTTTGATTTTTTTAACAAAAATTTAATCTTTTTATTGATGTTTATGTTTAGATGAATATTAAATTCTCGGAATGGCCTCTGAAATGCTAAAGAAAAAGATAATATCGGATTAAACGATCGAAAAGTAAATTAAAACATAAATAAAGGATCATCATACTCATGCTTAAATGTGACTTTTTTGTCATTTTTGTGATTTAAGAGAATGTCATTTTTCGACAAAAGTATTTCAGCGCCGATTATTAACATTAATCCCAACGGTGGAAATGCGCCTTTTCTTTTATCCTAAATTATCATTAATAAATGTTAATACACATAATTTTAATCATAATGTAATTCTTTTATAAATAAATAAATAACGAAATATTTTGTTTTTTTCCATTATATTTGTTCATTATAATAAATAATAATACATATTTATATACCCCGTGATTTACGGGATGCACACAATATAAAATTGCGATTCTAAATGTATAAGGAATTTCGGGCAAATTTTTTTTACTAATATTTCAAGGAATTGATAGGATTTCATTATTAAGTTTTTCAAATTAAAACTTTTAAATATTTTAAAATTTTAAAAAACGCGAAAAATGCATGAAATTTCAAATTTTTATATAATTTTATTTTGTTTATCACCATGTATGGTCATATAATATATAATTTTAAAGATATTTTAAATTTAAATCTAATGGTATATCACATGATAGGATTAAATGTACAGGGTGATCAAAAAAAATTTATGTTATAAAAATTTAAAATTTTATATATTTTTCATTATGCGTTTTTTTAACATTTTAAATTATTTAAATATTTTAATTTTAAAACCTTTATGCAAATAAATAAATGGCATTTATTCCTTAAAATATTAGTAAAAAAATTTGCCCGAAATTTTTTATTCTTTTAAAATAATCACAATTTTATATTATGTGCAGCCCGTGAAACACTGTGTATATGTATCAATACAGAGTAATCCAAAAGAAAATTAAATAAATCAATTCTTAAATTGAATATTTTTTATTAATTAATTTGTATCTTTATTTTCATATAATTAATAAAATTTATTATTTATAATATAAAAAATAATTAATTATATATATTTTTAAAATAATTATTAGTTACATATAATTAGTTGTATATAATTAATTAATTCAGGAATACTCTGTATTTAGTAAACATGTAAATGATGCATATATATTTAACTCAAATTTGTCAGATAATAGCATTGAGAATGTGTCACGAAAAAGATAAAAATCACGCAAAAGAAAGCATTACAATGCCATCACAATATGATTATCTGTAAATATGTAATATGACAATATACTGTAAATCT
>JAQIXB010000594.1:0-15844 GCA_034697405.1 Mesoplophora pulchra | reverse complement strand
TATCTAAAACTTTTCTTAGCTCTAAAAGTAATAGCAAAAAGTACGCTTTAGCGTGATATGCGACACCGCGTGTCACAGAGTATATACAGTGCTAAAAATGTAATGGCCGCACCTTCTGGCGTTTGCGAGAAATTTTCCTTTACTGTATTAGATACCATTAAGCCTATAATTGCATTTTAATACGAATATGCTATACGCATGCTCATGTTTAAAGCATTCATAATAAAAATACTCAAAAATACAATATTCACAGTAATAACAAATTATTAGTTTAACCAATTATTTAAGTAATTTAACCATTATTATTTAAGTAATAAAAAACACAAAAATAATTTGTATTTATTCATTAATTTTAATTCTAACATTTCTAATTTATAAAATTTTAAAATAATGATAATATAAAATCAAAGCGATGATTAAAAAAATTAACGTAATATAATATGTTATATTTTTAAGCATAACATTATGTTATATATGATTAATTTATTTAATTTATTTTTAATGCATTCATTTATTGAATATTAAAAAAGCGATTAAATGTTAATACATATAAATTACAAATGATGTCAATAAAATTCAATATGAAAATGGATTAAATGAATAAAATGAATGATAAATAATGATATATAAACGCATCAATTTCTTAATTATGATGCATTATTATAATTAATCCTCAAATAAAAGGCATGAATTAATTCTTAAAATTCTATTTTTACATCACAGTCTATGGGCTTTGAAATTTTAATCATTGAATTCAGTCGACCTTTGGTTCACTCTTTATATTCAATATTTTAAGTTATTTCATATCCAAATAAAATATTAATAATAAATAACCATCATTTTTATTTTAATATCATACAATAAAATTATACATCGAATAATAAAAAATACCACTCTATGAGTTCAAAACACAGTCATTGAACTAATTATAAGGAAAATATTGCAATTGAATTGGGTAATGCTGCAATTGCTATTCTGTGCTATAATTAGAAATAAAAATGACGTTTTGAATTACAAAAGTTCGCTTTTAAATAGTCCACTCATTGTAAAGAGATAGACTAAAATTTGTAAATTTATAACTTAAAATTTTAATTAATTAATTAATTAAAATATTATGTGTATGCATAAGTGAAGCATTAGATACTTAGACATAAGCATACGCATGCATAGGGACGCATATTTTTTTTAATAAAAATCATACCGAATATATTATTATAAAGGTCCGTAATGACAAAAATGTAACACATATTCGCTTTTAAATCATAAATCATAAGTTTACTATAAATTATTAACATCCTTAAGACGTAAACATATTTTGTGTATTAAATGTCTCTGAAGTGTATTTCATTATAGTTCTACAGTTGTATTGTATATCTTTAAATATGAATTATTTAAATAAAAATTGTCATTTTAATGCTATTTTCATATATCCTTTGGTAATTTTATATCAAATTATGTACAATGCTATGCCATAGAATCGATATAAAGTTTCCATACGATATAATAGTGTATCAATAGATTTTTATGCATTTTGTATTTTATATGTTTTAAGTGAGAATAATAAATCATTAATTATCTAAATTTAGCCCTTTAATTTTTTATAAAAATTTTCATAAAAAATTCTTAAAATAATTTTTTAAAAATATTTTTTTTAATGTCATTAATAAAAAATATTATATTTTCATGTTAATTTAATTGTTAATGTAAAAGTAAATTTCAAATTTTTTATAAACATAAATTTATTTTTTTTTAAAAAATAAATGTATGTTCATATAAATATAAATGAAAATTATTCATTACACTAAAGTGTCGTTATAGTAAAATGGTCGTGACAACAGAAATTGTTTACTATAAAGGGATTTTACTGTGAAGTGAAATTTATTATTATTCAATTAATTTTATAATTTACTTTATAATTTTATAATTTCATTAATAATTAAAGCAATTTTTAAAGAAATGCTCATTTTTATTAAAATAATATTAAAATATTATAAAGCATTCAATTGCAGTTAAAATTAAAAAATTATATGCAAAAAATTAAAAATTTCCGTAATTATAATAATTAGCATTTAATTGATAATGAAATATTATTTATTTTATTATTTAACGACATTTTTATTTTACATTAAAACACTATTTTTTAAGTATTTTATTAATTATTTTTACTATAAAAACATGCAATTAACATTATACAGTGTATTTCACTCTAAAGTAAAATATCTGCATGCATGTGCAGCTGCAAATTGCACACATTATACTTTATAGCGAAATCCGCTGTATAATGTTATATATAATTACATGGAATTATTATATTTGTTTACATTAACAAAACATTTACTATACTGGGATTTACTATACTGACAAAAGTTTACCATTAGCATCTATGGGAGTGATCACTGGTTTTTAAGATTAGTTTACTATAACGGAATTTTACATAAGATATTTACTATAAAGGCACTTTAGTGTAATTTAAAATATGTTATTACTATAAATGTTCATATAATAAAGTTAATAATTTATCATAAAATACAGTGTTAATTCTAACATTTTAATTTTAATTTACATAATTTATAATTTTTCATATAATAAATGATATACAATTTTAAATGCAAATAATTATCTATATTCATAATCTAAAGTTTTGTATTTAAAAATAAATAAAACGTGTTTTTAACACACATTACAAATGATATAATCATTAGAAAATTCCAATGAATTAAATAATATTAATATATGATAAATTAAATATAACTTTTATTTCATTTAAAATTTAATTCATATCTAAATATGTTAATACAGAGGATTATGAAAGAACAGCGCACGACAAAATGTAACCGCATTTTGATAAATGAAATACGTGCATCAATAGTCACGGTTAAATTTTTATTATAATAAAAATTCGGTTATTATGTAATTAAAAAATTATTTTTATATGCACATAATAAATAAAATTCAGATAATTTTTAATAATTATAAATACAAAAATATTCTAAACATTTTTATAATATACTTTTAAAAACATAAAATTATATTGTACTTAATATTTATTTAATTTTTATTTAATTTTTATAATGCAAAATTGAAATTTCTGTTTAATTATAATATGATTTCGTATTTATATATAAAATTATAAAAAAAACAGAAAATTCCGTTTCTTTAAAAATTAGGAATTCCCATTGATAATCGGAATTTCCAATTTTTTTAATTTATCGGGTTTCAAATATTATTCTATAGCAATAAAATCCCAGGATATAATTGCATGGTTTATGCATATACTAGTATCTTAATCTGTTTACATATCCCATGCTAAATACATGCAAATAATAGTACATTAAAACCTCTTAAAACACAATCAAATGGTTATGGATAACCCTTTAGTCTTAGGGACGTTAAGTAACTAATGTATAGCAGCATCTTAAACCCTTTATTGTAATAATATTAACGTATAGTGTCTTATAAAAGTGTAGCGACATACTGATATATACTATTTAAACTCTCATATTAAACTGCTCTAAGTTTTTACCATTTATAGCCTCAATAAACGCGGATTTAATATAAAACATTTATACAGTAAATTTCACTATTTATGCTATTGACACGCCTCTTAGTACCTGTTTGTGTTTCGTGTGCAATCAACTGGTGACATAAATAGTGAAATTTACTGTTATAAATTAAAGGGTTCATTTTTCTGTAATCGATGATAATAAGAGTATTATTGTATTTTAATACGAATATGGTGAACGCATTTTTACATTTAAAGCATTGGTATTAAAATACAATAATACTCTTAATAGTATCGTTCATAGTATTTTCAAATTTTCTAAACATATTTATAATATGCACATTTAGAACTATAAGAGAATTCAAAAATTGAGGTAAAAGGGTACAATAGAAAATCAAAAGTTAAAATATCATTTATTATAAAATATAATGCAAACAAAAAAGAAAGTCATTGATATTTTAAAGTTCAAACTCAAGGCTCAGGTGTCGAAAATTTTGAGCATAGGCTCATCAAACTCAGGCTCAGGGTTTCTGAGCCTATTCTATTCATTGTTAATAATAATTAAAATAATATTTGGCTCAAAATATGAATTTCAAAATAAATCAATGCTATAGCTGTGCAGTGTTAACTGTAAATGTATTAATTAAGTGGTCACATACCGGGTCTGCCTTTTATTATAACACCATCGGGTGTCACATAATCCCATGATGGTTCTTTGGGTTTCGCCGATTTCCAAAGTACGAAATCTCTGAATGATTTTTTTCCGATCATTTTTTCCTCAGATATTTGTGGATTTTTATTAAATCCGTCGATATCTGTGTTATGTTTACTTAGAAAATACTCAGTATCAAAGAGTACATCTCCCGTTTCACTGATATATGCATATTTATATTCATGTAAACGGCGCACGTAATTTATAATGTCATTAATATGATGTGAGACCCGAACATAACAATCCGCGGGCATAATATTCAATGAATGCATATCCCTAATAAATGATGCGAAATAAACGTCTCCGATCGTTTTGTAATCATTGTCACGTGTGTCATTGCATTTTCTGATGATTTTATCATCGATGTCCGTTATTCCCATCGCCATTATCACACGGATATTAAAGTAATTATATAATGCTCTTTTTAAGAGATCACAGCGTATGTATGTTATCGCATGTCCGATATGACAATGGTCATATACCGTCGGTCCGCAGCAATACATTTTCAAATATTTACCTCTATTATCATCATATACATTTATTCGTTTTCCATTCATTGTCAGTGATTTCTTTGTTTTTGTAAATGCGTCGCGTATCATTATGTTCATTTCTTTATAATCATTTAAATTATTAACACGCATATTCCCGTATTTTATTATATTTTTTATATATTTAAATACATGATTCTGAGACATTCTTTTAAATAAAATTAATATTTTTAAAATTAATATACGTCAATATTCAAATTAATTATTATTATTTATAAATTATTTATAAATAATAAACGAATATGATTAATTAATTTATAAAATTTAATTTATGTGTAAACATATGTGTATATGTATATACAGTATGTTCATAGTTAATTAACAATGAACGCACATCGCTATACACATATATAATTCTTAACATATGCATGCGCACGTCTATGCGTGTCATTGTAATAACATTGAATGTTACTGTATATCAGTGATATGGTATCACGTGTAAACGCACATGGTATGGTACCCTCTGTACATAAGACATGTGCGCACGTCCTTTTTAAACATGATACACATAACTCTCGTTATATATTACGTTTTATTAATTTGTTCTTTTGAAGCGAAAGATTATTTGTAATTTATTTACTAAATTAACATTATAATTAATAATTATAATATTAAAATTAAGTATAATTATGCATTATTAAAAATAAATATTTAAAAAATATTTAATAATTATATTACATTTTATTAAAAATGAAATCAGTGACGCAATTCTCATGTGCTTTGCACGTGTTTATGTTTAGATTTTAATAATTGAAATATCATTTATTACTGCGATTTTTAAACGAAAAATGAAGAATTTCTTTTAATATTTAAACATTTTATTATAAAAATATGAGAATTCATTTATACATTCATTTATACATTATTTTATAAAATAATTTCAATAAAATCATGATTTAATTAAACATTTACATATTTTAATATTTAAAAAATAAATGCGCATAATTTATTGCGTATAAAATTTAGTTTAATCATTGACTATTTATACCTTAAATTATGTTAAATTTTATATTATAAATTCAATAAATTATTTTATACATTTTTATACATTTATTGATCGGATATCGATATATTTTTAAAACGAAACAGTGATGGTGTAATAAACTTAAGAATCACTCTTTAGTACAAATGGAATATTTTCTTTCCTCAAAAGAGTGTTTCGCAAAATTAATTTGATCTGAAACTTGAATCGCTGTTCTTTCAGAATCACACTGTATTTTCCTATGTTTAGCATTAGTGCCCATAGCATATGATGATTCTGCAGCAATGATCACGATGTAATATACTTTTTCAGATCCGATTTTACATAAATTACTGGAAATGTCACATTTTATTAAATTTTCGATATTAATTGTTAAATCGATTTTATATTCTGATTTATTTGAACTGATGTTAGATATTTTTATGAAACAAATTCTATCACTAGTAATTAACGCGATTTGATTTAAGTTAATATTTTCAATTGAAATGAATATTTCGTTTTCATTTCGATCATTAATGTAATTTGAATTATAAAACAATTCCTGTCCTTTCGCCTGTTCATAGTTAAAACGCTGTAATATGCCATCGATTGAACAGACACGGGGCGGACGGACTCTTTCGATCGTCCCTAAAGCGTTCGACAATTTCCTGCTGTTATCTCTCACTGCAGATGCTGCACCTGAAGCAAAATCGAGCATCCCCACAGCCGGCTTTGTAATAGTGCCAACTAAACCCTTACCAAATCCAACGACAAATCCTGACATACCTTCTTTAACAGCTCCTTCATACGTTTGAGTTATAATACTAGTAAATCCTCCTAGTATGCCAACACCTAAGCCCTTAAATCCGGCACTTAAATTTCCCTCCTGTTTTATCCTTTTACGTATCTCCTGATGTCTGTGATCCATGGTTACCACACCTAAGCTGTCTGAAAGTACCGATGTAACTTTAGCGGTTGAATCGGAAATTCCATGCGCCACATTCCGTATGAGACCCCCGACATTCCCCTCATTTATTAATTCATTAAAACCGTCGGTGACATTATTTATAAATCCCAAAGGATTTCCTAAGAAATCGACAGAGACCAGTATTTTGGTCGCCTGACTTTTTAGCTCAGCTCTGTAATGATTGTATATTGAATCGAATAAAAATTTACGCGTTTCCAATGCGTATGTCTTTAGAAATGGCGATAATTGAACATTCGCATCTTCGAATCGAATCAGTTTAATGCCTGATTTTTTCTTTAATTTTTGCAAATATTTCGGCATATGTACGGTCGTGAAAACGCTTAATTTGACCTGAGAAAGCTCTATCTTAAGTATTGTAAAGTAATAACGTGTTGACTTTGAAAACACAGAGGAAATGGCTATATTCGCACCATAATTTTCATTATCATTAATTGAATCTAATTCTTCATCAGGAATATTGTAATTAATGAATTCGAATAATTTTAAAAGTAATATTTCCTCCAAATTAAACACTATGTCTTTAATCGAAATCTGAAAATGCTAAACATATAAAATAAAAATTATTAAAATATAAAAATCATATTATAAAAACATTACTTTAAAAACTTCAGCCTCAACATTCGGAACATTTATTTTTTGAGCGATAAATGTTAGTGACGGAATACTTTTAACATCCGATGATGGTACATATATTATAACTGATTTTTCAGATTCTCTTAATTGATTGTCGACCTTTAATGGTATATACATGTATGTTTAGTCAATAATAGTTATATAACATATATTCATATAATATACACAATGTATTAAATACGTCATAAATATGTATCTACATATGTGTAATTATGCGTATAAAAAGATTGAATTTAATTATACATTATTTTTTAATTAAAGTCTAAAATATATTAAATTGTATTTTAAGCAAAATAATTAAGAAAAAATAGTGAATTAAATTCAATTTTTGTATTTAGATGCATATATATTCACCTGAAAATTTTGCACTGAACAATTTACATTCCATTCCTGAGTATTAAAAGAAAAATCGATTATGGTGTTTTGAAGAAAGACATACAGTAATTCCTCATTATATTTGTTAATTATAGAAAATCCAATATTATCCATATTAATGAGAAACTGAAAGTCCAATTGCCTTAAGATGCCTCTGTGCATAGAGCCATAATCACGCGGCCATTGATTAAACGTCGAATGATGATGTTTTAATTCACGATTAACACTTTTCATATCATCGATTCTTAAGACACGTGTGGGACCATCGGATATAATGGTCACCGTCAAAACACCGGATCCTTTTCTCATTTTCTGTGTCCGTATCATTTGTTCTTTGGGTATTCCATTTGTTAATGATGAAAATTCATTCACTTTATTAGGACCTAAAACTATTTCTTTCCCCATCCTTAGCCCTTTAAATCCTCCCCGGGGCTGAACATACATATTTGGATGTTCACATTTTAATCTTCCGTCAGAAGTAAATGTCCATGTTTGAGTTAATGCACGTTTCGCATCGATATTTCTAAGAGATAATGCCACACATTCACCGGGAATAGCGCATTGTGTCGAAATATCCAAAACCAATGAATTTTTGTCCGTTTTATAAATAGCTCTTTGAGGGTCACGAGGATCTAATGGTGGTGATGATCCCTCATGAATGATTCGTCCACAGCTGTCCATTCTCCAGAGCTGAGAGCGTTTACCCCTTTCCTTTTTATTTATAAATACTAATTTAGTTCCCTCTAAAACTTCAAAAACTAACTGATTACGTTTATCATCATCGAATTGATACGGAGTGACGGTAAAGTCATCACAATCATCATTAAAAGTCGATGTGAATTCGATATAAATGTAATTTTCATATGTCAGTTGATCTCCGGGTGCTAATGAATTCATATCATATGTGGCCGATGATCCTCCGGGAGCCCGTACCGTTATATGAGGTTTTAGTGTGGACTCATCCCAAGCGTATGGAAGAGAATTATTCGGCCGAACAAATGTCTTCATCCATGTATTGGTGACATTCGTCTGATGAAACTCAATGGGTACGAATGAAAAATTATCGATACGTATTGGCGGTGGTAAATTATTAGCATCGGTCAGTATTATAAAAAAATTCGCACTTTGATATAGTATTTCGATGCGAATAAAATATGATTTACAATTATCATCACGTATATTCATGTGAAATGATGTGTTCGATTGAACTGCGAAACCCCCGGACCAATGACATTTAGGTATAGATGCTATTCTCACACAAAGAAGTTTATCATGATCCGTTCGTGGCCAATGAAAAGACATGTTAGATTTAGGTAATGCGCTAATAAAATACTCTTTTAACTGTAGATTATTATCACATTCTGAAACTGTTGCAAATTTTTGAGCGAATTCTAAACGATATGAGCTCAAATTCTCTATTTGATAACGTGGGGATATGGTAACAATGCGTGTGTCTCTATAACGACCTCTGCCATTACGTACTTCGATTCCTAATTCATAGACTTTATCGGGTTTACGTGCATCATCATGACCCATTCGTACCCTCCTAAACCATGTTCCTTTTTCCAAATAAAAACTTTGACACCATCGGGGGTAATGTCCCTGTGACTTTCCTAAACGCATCGAACATGAATGAGGTAAATCATGCTCTGCATACGAAAATAACAATGGTGATATACTGCGGGCCATTTCATGCTCTATAAATTGACCCGCGGATTCAATGGATGACCCCTCCTGTTTGAAGATCAAAGGTATTCCCGTCCGATTTACAATCCAATACGGTGCATATACATTTATTGATAATGCTGTAGAATCATTAGTTAATATGAAAATCTGAACGTGTAAAATAAGTAACCGTTTTTGTAAATCAATTAATTCAATATGAGTAATATAATCGCGTGTTGCACCGGGATTTACCGTAAACACTTTATTTTGGCTAAAGTTTTCAATCGCAAATTCAATGTTAAATGAATCTGTTGTATTAACAAAATGAATGGCGTTCTTTTGTCCCGATTTTATCGAATTCGAAATCCCTGTGCCTGTTAATGAATATCTCAAATCATACGGCAATAAATTAACAATTTCCAGAGGTGGCAAAAGAGTTATGGTATGTGCGGGTTGTGCTTTGTATGACTGTAGACCCGGACCCTGTGAAACAATGTCATGAATGAAACTGTTCCGTTCAATCATCACACAATATCTATATGAAGATGATTTTGAATATGATGAATGTTCATTGCGTGTGATTGATATTGGGGTACATATGTGCATTTCGGTAAAGATTTCATTGCATCTCCTGACGTGTTCCCATAGTATAGGCGTTTCACAAATATTAACTCCGGCATCACACGGACGTACTTTCATTTTTTCGCGGACATGCCGCAGAGGCACGGGTATTGTTGTGTTAACATTGATATATAATGCCAGATTTTCCATTGTATTTTCGAATTTAATTTCCATGGGATTTGCTGTTCGATTCGATATTAATAAAGCCGATCGTACTGTAATTAACTTTCGTTGTTTTGGCTCTAATGTTATTGCAAAAATAATCCGGGCCCTTTCACATCTGTCTATTGGAATCGCATCGCGAAAGTATACCCCAACTTTGTCAACGGAAACAGGAAACACCGATTTCCATCCATCGACTGACACCACAATTTTATGCGATTTTTTAAAATGCGATTCCAAATGTCGCATCTTTGAAGAGACGAAAGAAAAGGGTCTGATTTCATTTACATTAACAGAAATGCCCGAATTTGAAGGGTGTGACCATAAATATTTATCACATTTTAGCATTTTATTCATTTCAATTTCCGGTGAATGCGCATCAGATTCTTGAGATTCTAAATGAAACTTAAGTTTACATCCGGTGTCGTTTTTTAATGCGTAAGGAATGAATGGTGCTCTATGACGAAATGCGATATTTGAAGGGCCATTAAATAAGGATGATATATCCTCGATCCATGATTTATAAACAGCATTATATATGTTAAGGAAATTGCTCGTAATGTTCACATTAAATATATTTTTAGAGTTAATATGAACCGAAAGCTTTTTCTTCGGCGGTTCTGATTTCGTTTTAATGTGAACGCGTTTTTCGGATAATTTCCAAAACAATTGAAATTCCCATGGTTCTATAAACGATTCCCATCCTGATAATGCCGGATTATAATAATCACAGAAAAATGTCATTGACGCGGTTCCTTCAAAAACTGAGCCATTATCATGTTGAGAGAGCTGAAAATCGGCGAAATTTAATTCGAGTAAAGGTACGTCCGTTTCGTTACAATCATCGATTAGGCACAGGTTTATATTTTTCATTTGAATTTCAATCTTTGAAAAGCGTGTATAACTGCCTTTTAATGTAACTTTTGAATCATTTACAGTATTACTTTCATTACTTTCACAATTTATTATTCTATTTATATGTGTATGTTTAGTTAACCAAAGGGCAGCATTATTGATATTTCCATTGCACGATGTTAAAGCAGTGATACAATCATCTCTATTAAATCCGAGATCCTCCAATTGCTTCACATTCGATGGTGTCGCAAATATACTTTGCATTTCGGGGTCAGTCCGTGGACTATTTATGGAAACTTTTTTCACTTTCGATTGAGAACTGAATGAGTTTATAATATGTAAAAACATTAATATATCATTATATGACACCCGAAGCATAATACTGGGAATTTCGATATTTAAAACTAATTCTTTATCATTCGAATTTTTTAATTGAAATGCAAACTTTTTATTTGTTTCAATGTCAATGGGAGAAAATGACAGATAATTGAGTCCCGATTCATAATCAGTTTCAGGATAATACAGAACTGATGATGGACAATTCTTTTTCTCAATCGATATATTAATAATCGTTTCCTCTAAAATGGGAATTCCAAAATTTTGATGTGCATCAATCAGCAAAAGACTTTTGACACAAACGGACAATGAAATAGCGTTTATGCATCCGTCGACTTTCATTTCGACACCCGATACTTGAAATTCGACTAAATTCTCACCGTGACTTTGTAATGCGACAGAAACATTATCGACACTGAACATTGATTCAAATATTGCTTTTTCATTATAAAAATTTACAAATGATGCATTTAAATCATCGGATATATTTTTTATTTCTTTAAAATCCTTTGTGGTATCAGTGTCAATATCTTTATTATTATCATTATGATAATGATCTTTTAATATATTTTTTACCATCGTTATCACAGTCGTAATTTTGAATTCATTTAAATATGCCTCTAATTTTGGCATTTTACCATTAATTAGCAAAATAGGAACAGACGCATCTTCAAAGTCAATATTCTTTAATCGATAATCAATTTTTAATGAAATGGAAAATCGATTTACGACATGCATAGGGCCATATCCTTTCGAGAGACCGAATTTCCAATTATCTTTTGCTTTTCCGACTAAAACCTGAATATCGGATAATTCCAATAAAAAGTGTTCATATAATAATTTCCTAATATCATTTTTAAAATTATAACCATTATCAAATATGGAACATGACGATTTTCGAGATATTTCTTCACAAAAATCAATAATCTCAGATTTGAGAGGCGTCGATGATGGTGTTTTAAACGTATCGTTTTCTTCACTTTCGACACTTTTGTCTTTATTTAAGCGTATTATATTTAAATCGTTTTTTAGCTGTAATCGTCCCAAATTTAAAATGATTAAAGTCGTATCATCATCTAATAAATTTTCAGGAATTATAATTTGAGGTGCACTAATGTCTAATTCAATTGTCCATTGACTGTTATAATCATTTTTTAAAATATTCTCATTATTTAAAGACCGTTCAATAATTTGATGCCATTTTTGTCGAAATTCTGATTTCGTATGTTTTTTAAATTCCTCATAACGTCTTTTGGCACTGTTAAAAGTCTCAAATTTTTTAGAATTTTGTGACGAAAAAAACTTTTTAAATGAATCAAAAGCTCGAGGATTATACACTATTTCCAAAGGTCGCGATTTAATACTTAAACGATTATCTGAGGCTATGGCTGTGGATGTACTCTCATTAATCGGTTTTGTTCTATATCTGAGCTCAAAAAACGCTTCATTATCATCATCATTATCAATCGATGGGCATATATTTTGAGGTTTAATGATATAAGGAAATTGAGTATTTTCAGTGACTTTATCTTTGACTATTAAATCCAAAAGTTTTATATTAAAATGATGTGAACGCGATCGTGGACGTGTTTCAATTCCAACTTTAACTTTAGAAAATTCGAGCTCTATAATCGATGTTAAATCTGATGATGGTGCATATGCATCATTCACTGACATTAAAGTAAAAGACACGTGTTGAATCGTAAAATTGAGCTGTGCGAAGACCAAATCTCTCCTTAACACTGAATCATCCTGAATCATGTTTATCAAATCACTCATTTCCTCATCTGTGCTTTTAATCGATTCATTTAAATCATCATTTTTATTTAAATCATTATCTATTTCATTATCGCAAAGACTTTCATCTTTTGTGTAATACCATTGTGGTAACCATTTTTGAATCGATGTCCAATACGATGTGTTAGAATTTTGCTGATCATTGATTTTTAAATCGATTTTATCGCATTTTTCAAAAACGATTTCTCTCAATATACAGAGTTCGTCAAAAGAAAGATCAAATTCAATGCGATCTTTAGTCATTCTCATGTCACGTGATAAAGTTTCGGGATGAATCAAATGATGGTAATAAATATCACAGTATTTAAGTATATCACTAATTCTGTTTCTGATGAATTCCCAATTAAATCGTTCTTTTCTCATCCGATATGGTTCGAGATGAGCATTAATTGCAAATTTCCACCATAAAATGGGATTCTCTTTTACAGTCCCATGGGGTTTCCATTTACGGTATTTCCATGCAGTATTGGATCTGTTAAAAGTGTCACTCCATTCGAGTATATAACGATACTGAACCGACGTTAATGTGATAGGAAATTGCGAAAGAAAAAGATCCAAAACAATGCGAGGATTTAATTGTGATTTTAATGGTTTTTCGGAACAATTCCTATTGAGAAGAGCCTTACCATTCACAGGTGCAATGATATAATTATGATCGATTTTCATTCCTTTACTATTGATATTACAGTCGATGTGTGTTCTCATCTCTTTCACCATATCATCTAAGCTAAAATCACTAAATGTGGTAATATCAGTGTCTAAATAAACGCAAAACGCTTCCAATTGAAGTAACTTCCGAAGGAACTCATTTGGATCATAATTAACATTACTTTTCATACTCCAATTTGCATCTGTGCTATGCGCAGATATGTTTCTAATGACGATTCCACATGCGAATGGTGAGTCTTTAATCGTCGTTTTGTCCTCATACCGTATGTGCACACAGTTAATCATTAGCTGCAGATTTTCCATTATATTACTAACAAATGAAGTACCGTATGATAACCATGCACTGTACGATGATGCATAATATGATTGCATTTCACTGTCGCATTTATGCAGTGATTTCCATCGTGTTTCTAAAGAGTCGATTTTCGACATTTTATACTCATGAAGAGTCTGTTTTTCATCATCATCATTATACTAAACATTTCATGAAAAATATACATATTCATTAGTATCATCATCAGTAAAATTCAAATGCATTTATTACTCGAAAATCAGTGATCGGACGTGCGATTAAATAAAGTTCATCGATCGATATAATCCATGGATCACTCTTCAGACGATACACGGGAATCTTTAGTAACACTTTTCCGATGTATCCTTTGATATTTATAAAACAAAATTAATGTTAAAATATTACGATAAAATATTTGTGCATTTAATAATGAAAAACATTAATATTTTTGAAATATTAACATACCATTGCTGAATTCTAACGGAAGACCCAAATGTTTAAAAGCATCGTTTCTCAATGGTAAACTCTCTAATTCCACTTTACCTTTAATTAAATTCTCATTAATTATCACTTAAAACATGCATCATATCATTACCATGATGCAATGCGATTGACAATTGATCTGTGTTAAGATTTCCGAAATATTCTCCGATATAACGATTCAAAATCCATGCGGCGATACCCTCTAACATATTAACGCATTAATCTCTCATTGAATGTGACGCTTTTATTTCAATTAAATTCTTTAATATCATTTTATAATTTCAGTGAATTTATAGTAAAAACGTGTTCATAATGATCATATAATATGATTCATATTATATATAAAATCATTTTTAATCATAATATTGTGACATTTTTTCATATTTAAGCATAAGTTACTCATAACCTTAAAATGATGCAATAAATGTTAAACATACGATGGCCGAACATCGTTTAGAAAAACAAAACATTTTAATGCGTTTTTACATTGAAATTCGCGCATCGTTTAGAATGATTTTCATTACTGAATGCACACATTTTATATATTAAAATATTAATGTGCTCATATCATACAAATAATATTACAAAAATGCAGAATATTAATTATGTAAATGACGCGCGATATAAATTGAAATTTAAATATCATTTTATCTCAAAATATGATCATACATTTAATGCATATGAATGGACACATTAATCATTTGCAATTTTTATTTTATGAATTATAAGAATAGGAACATGTGTATCCATAGGTGTGACATTAGTTTTCATATGCGCGTTCATTCAGTATTAATTAACATAATATATATGTGAACATATGTGTGCAAAAGAATGGGTAAACTTTTGAAATGTCTAATATTTTAAGGATCAAATCATTTTCTGATCTTTGAATTCATATTTAAATTAAAGTTTCACATCATACAAAAAATAAATTATAAAAAAAATTAAGAATTTAGCCATTGACAGGGGTTTAAATGGCATTTTTGTAAATTAGAAATTTCTATTTTACTCATGCATCAATGGTGTTTTGGGTATGTGATGTTAGGTTAGGTTAAGTTAGATTCAAATCTGTTTTGGTATATAATACAATATAGAGCTGCGCCGAATAACTCATAAAACCATTCGATTAACTATTCGAATATTCACAAAACCATTCGACTAACTATTCGAATATTCATAAAACTATTCGAATTATTCGAATAAATAATTAAGGGGGTATTAAGGGGGTGGGCGTTAACTATAATA
>JAQIXB010000593.1:0-15847 GCA_034697405.1 Mesoplophora pulchra | reverse complement strand
AAAAAAATGATCACCCCTCACGATATAAGACCAGTGCTCTTATGTGAGGTAAAACGGTATGTATAAAAAAGTAATAAAAATCATACATAATGTACGTAATAAACTTATTTTTGTTTAATATTTAATTTTTCAAATTTATTAATGATTAATTTAATTTTTATTTAAAAATATATTTCATTATTATTAAAAATTACAAATATATGCATATGAATTTAGAAAAAATAATTAAAAATAACAAAAAATGTAAATGCTTTATTTTTATGTGCGTAATTTTAAATGTTAAAATTAAAGCCATTTTTAGGCGTAATAATAACCTTCTTTCATTAGGGTTTGCAAATTTATACACTAAAACCTAAAAACTATTAATTTCAGTTTCTTTTAAATTCGAATTTATTATATTGATATTTTCCCTTTTATTAAAATTTATTTATGTGCACGTAAATTATAAAATAAATTAAATTAAAAATATATTAAAATTTTTTAATTAAAATTAAAAATGAATGACATAAATGCGTAATTATTTGAGAGGTTTTAGTGTTATTTCATTTCATTGGGAAAGCGATAGTATGAGATCATCATCAGCTGCGCGATAATCATTCATTCGCATTAAATACATTTTATGTATACATTGTCATTGCACATTATACATAATAAAAGTCGAATCACATTTTTATTAATAATAAAACGATAATTAAAAGCGATGTCTTTTGTTTCTAAATTATTCGGCGGTGGAAAATCACAGAAACAGAATGCGCCGACACCATCAGAGGCCATTCAACGGTATTTAATGCTTTTATTTTATATTAATTTTAATGAATGTATTTTCAGTTTACGTGAAGTCGAAGAGATGCTCCTAAAAAAGCAGGAATATTTAGAAAAAAAACAAAACGAAGAAATTGATATCATCAAAAAAAACGGCACAAAAAACAAACGCGTATCACTTCAGGCGTTGAAACGGAAAAAGCGTATCGATAAACAATTGGAACAAATCGATGGTATCATCATCTTAAATATCTCTTAAATATACACTTAATAATGGAGGAAAATGCTTCATTTTTACATATAATTTCTTATGTTATTTTATGTTAATTTTTGTGATTTTTAAGGCACATTAACGACGATTGAGTATCAGCGTGAAGCGTTAGAAAACGCGAATACGAATACCGAAGTGCTGAAAATCATGGGTCACGCCGCAAAAGCGCTAAAACAGACACACAATAATATGGACATTGATAAAGTGAGTATTTCAACAGAGATATAATAATATATACATATTTTTTATTAAATACTAAATGCATATTAAATCCAAAGGTCGAAGATTTAATGGACGAAGTGAGAGAACAGCAACAAATTGCCGAAGAGATTAGTTCAGTAATTTCCAATCCTATTGGTTTTGGTCAAGAGGTGGACGAAGATGAACTATTAAAGGTAAGTTGATGATGATGATAGTATAACAATGGAATTAACTGATGGTATGTGTATAGGAATTGGAAGAGATGGAACAGGAAGAATTAGACAAACAATTGCTGGAAACTGAACCCGCACCACGATTGCCTGAAGTGCCCACCGCCGAAGTCCCCGTTCCTGCATCACGTATGTTACAATACATTACAATACATTTAATATATTTTTATGATTAATTTTAATTTTTAATTTTATAAAAAATGTTAGGATCAAAACAAAAAGATGAGGAAAGTGATGAACTGAAAGAGCTCGCGGCATGGGCCAATTGAGGGCCCATTTAAGAAACTAAAAGTATTTAAAATCACGATCAATTTCTATACATATAATTCTTATTATATAATTATTTAGTTATTATTTTTGTGTAAATCACCATTTCAAATTAAATATATTAAATATTTGCAAATATTAAGTATAATTTTTAACGTTATTATTAAAGAAAAAGTTTTTAATTAATAAAAATGTATAATTTATTAAAATTCATCAATTAATTTGAGTAATTTTTGTTTTTCGTTATGTTTTTCATTATCATCTGCAAAATTTTTCATAATGTTTTTAATGAATTTATAATGATTGACAGAAGTGGCACCGTGTAAATTCATTAGTTTCATGATCCGCGATTTAACCGATTCTTTAGTCGATTGTGAAGAGATTGTTGCGGATGATGATTGTGATGAACTATTATCAGATATAAATTGATCATAATATGAACATATTAATAATATGATATGATCGATAATTTGTAATGTAAATAATCCGCCATCAGTGAGTCTCCGCATGAAGAATTGGTCCTCATTAATGGTTTCATCATTAACTAGTTTTTGAGCGCGTTCCTTTTTGATTTGAGAATCGCATTTAATTAATCGATCGGAATATTGAAAGTGAAGTTCTGTGATGCGATCGGTTTTTTCAAAATCATTTTCACAGAATTTCATTAAAACGCGTTTTTTATTTTCGGTCTTTGAATATTTGAGGAGAGCCAAAATAATCGAAAGACAATGTTCTTCGATCTCTTCAGGAGTGTTATCTCTTTTCTTTATCATTATGGAATTGGGTTTCATGAGAATGGGCATTAACACGCGGAGACCCAAAATTTCAATAAACTTATTACAGCACATGTCAATCATCTGATCATATGATTTATCATCTGAACTCATTACGTGATTTATTACTTTTAAAGCGCCGATTCTCACGGATGATGCTGAATTTTTTTTGCGTTTTTCGCGGAGAATTAAATTCATTAATTCGATGCCCTCCCCTTTGAAGAATAATTCCCGATTTTCGGCACAACAAAGGAGGGCCGAACACAGACAATCGAACAGATTTTCCATATATTCATGTTCATCCGCAGTGCCGGGATCATGACGCTTATAATACTAATAAAAGAAATTGAATCAAAAGTATTTACACATTATAACATACTGCTAATTGTTGAAGAATCGTGTCAATACCCTCGATTTGTCCCAAAATTTTTTTATTTTCATCGTTATTCTGTAATAAAATCGAAAGGATTTCCGACGCATATAATTTATTACCATCAAAAGGCAGTTTCGCTTTAAAACGTTTCATTATCCATGATATCAATGAATTAACGTCATTTGATATATCGGGTTTATAATCAATGAGATTCTCGATTATTTCTAAATTATCACATAAAAGATCATTATAATCAATTTTATCATAAATTAAATATTTATAATCACCTAAAGAATGGTACACCCCTTCAGCCTCTTCTTTGACATTCTCATCTAAACGCTCGATATTAGCCACTAATTGAGCTATTATCTGACTATTGATTAGAGCATCTAAAAGTAGGCTGACATCGTCCATTTCATCGTCATTATCATGGTCGATTAGTTCCTGGAGAAGAGCCACGGTCGCACATGATACGTCCGTATTTTCATGTGATAAAAGCCCCAATAATGATGGTATGATATTCAATTCGACAATTATATGATAATACTCTGACTGAGTGCTTAACACATGCATTTCTTGAATAATGTCAAAGACTTCCATTTCTGAGCCCATGAATTTTGTGGGATTATCCGTGAATTTGATTCTTAACTCCTGATTTTTAAGTACTTTTTTCTCAAAATTTAAAAGTAATCTTTTGACAGTCATTTCGTCGATCGCTGAAATTCGACTCTCATTTAATGCTGATTCTGCATCTTCTTCATTATGATGCGTTTTTCGTTTCTTTAGTCTTTGTGCTGAACGTTTTTCACCATTATCGTCATCATCATCATCAATCACTTTTGACGGTTGATAATTAAGAAGTTCTTCGACGTCCATAGCTGTTTATTATGTTCATTAAACACTGTATCTGTATCTGTATCTTTTAAACACAAACGATTCATATGCAAAACGCATGCGCATCTCATTCATTGAAACGTGCTTTTTTATCATTCTTTTAAAATGATTCAAAAACTTTAAAATCGCGTTTTTCATGAATATTGTCATATCATATGCAATGATTAAATAAATTAAAATTTCAAATTAATTAAAAATTACATAAATCACTTTATTTAATGCTTAAAAATTACACATTATAACATTATAACTTTGAAACCTTTCATTTTAATAGAATATTGAAATCATCGCTTTAATTTAATTAAATATTTATGATTAAAATTATGTTAACATTATGTTTATGAATATATACGGAAAATCGATAATGATTAATTCTTATCATTTATGTCTTATGTATCGATACATTAAACAAAAAATTAAAAATTTAAACGTAAATTATAAAAGAAAATACGTGTAAAAAACAGATTATGTCATTAAATCAATCGTATGTTTATGTAAAAATTAGATTTAAAATTCAAAAATTTCATTTTATTGTAAAATCAATTATTTAAACATTACAATTTTATGAATTTTATATCATATATATATGATTAGTAATGTTTAATTCAGTTATAGTTTATCCAAATATTGATCTAATTCTGGAAGAGAATCCTTAAGTCCTTTACGTTTTCGTGTGTCCATAACAATGGTCCACGGACGTGATTTCCCATCCATGGGGTCCCCGGGAAGTATCTGCCAATGATCAAATACACACTGAGGAAATGCCTGACCCCCGGTGTTTGATCTTAAATCAGCAGTGAATCCGAATGATTCATTTACGGGTAAATATGCTTTAACGACGAACATGGGTGTGCCCGTGACCTGAGACTCTTCTATTACATGT
Organism: Mesoplophora pulchra; assembly: GCA_034697405.1. Classification (NCBI taxonomy): domain Eukaryota; kingdom Metazoa; phylum Arthropoda; class Arachnida; order Sarcoptiformes; family Mesoplophoridae; genus Mesoplophora; species Mesoplophora pulchra. The sequence goes on along the minus strand of JAQIXB010000593.1, from coordinate 11,193 downwards.
CCACGTCTTCGATTGAGTACACCATAAATGCCTCCGACGGCTGATTCTGGACATTGAATTTCCACCATATACACGGGTTCCAATAAACGGGGCGCCGCCGTTAACATACATGCATAAAAGCATCGTCGTGCTGTGGGAATGATCTGACCCCCGCCACGATGTATGGCATCAGCATGAAGAGTGACATCATGAATATTGAATCTCACACCGCGCATATTCTCTTCACAGAGAACGCTCTGTAAAAGAACACCATATTAAAGCAAACATATTATGATATTTCAATGTGATACCTCTTTAGTTGCCCATTGAAAGCCTGCGACAACACTGTCTTTAATTTCATTTAAATACTGCACTCCTTTAGTAACATCAACCAAAAGGTTGGGGCCTGTGCCTTCGGGTCCGAACGCCCAAATCTTACGTGCTTCGGTCGCATCCCAATCATATTTCTCAACCAAATAACGTCCGCGCGCTTTAAAATCATCCTTTGGATTAACATCACCTTTATCTATGTCTTCGGGGAGACCGTCAGGCATTTGCACCGCTTTCATGAACAGACGATTGTGTTTATTCGGAGATTTCGATAAACATGTGATGGCAGATTCTTCGGATACTGTTTCCCGGTATGTTACTACGGGATCCGAAGTCTTAAGAGGGATTTGTGCGTGATCCTCTTCCAAATCCTTTAAACAAATTTCTAAATGCAATTCCCCGGCACCGGCAACAATGTGTTCGCCCGATTCTTCAATGATACATTGTACCATAGGGTCCGATTTTGCGAGACGCTTAAGTCCTTCGACGAGTTTCGGCAGATCCGCGGGATTCTTCGGTTCTACAGCCACACGTACCACAGGACTCACAGAGAATTTCATAACTTTCATATTATGTGCATCTTTAAAGGTTGAAATGGTGCCCGTTTTAACTAAGAATTGGTCGACACCGACCAAACCACAGATATTACCGCACGGAACATTTTCTATTGATTCAACATAACGTCCCATCATCAACACAGTTCTGAAATACATTTCATGTTTATAATAACATGAGCATAATGACAAAAGCATTTGAAATACCTTTGAATGGCCTTTTCCGTGAGATCCTCCCTTTTCCCGGGCGTGTAATTGGGTCCCATAATGCGTACCTTTTGACCCGAGGAAACGATACCTGAGAATACGCGTCCGAAAGCGTAGAAACGTCCCTTATCGGATGTCGGAACCATTTTCGATATATACATCATCAGAGGTCCTTCGTGATTACACACTTTCATCGCTATAAATTCAATATAATTAACAATCATAGTTTTTGTCTTTTAAATAACATACCGACTGCAGCTTCATCATCGTGAGGGCCTTCATATAGAATTTCCATACGGTATTTTTGCGCAGTGACAGGTGATGGCAAATGTATGGCAATCATTTGAAGTAATGCATCACCGGCGGGTAACCACGTCCGCATTACCAATTTCAACAGATTTTTACCGTCTTTTTCTTTATCATCACCCTTTAAGACGATGTTTAACTTTTCTAAGAGTTTTGCGATTTCCTCTTTTTTGAAATTCATTATCGCATCGAATAACTTAAATATCGGGTCCAAAACGAACATGCAAAACGTGCGCTGATATCCGGTCTCAAACTTTTTCGAGAATTTTTTGGCATTCGGATTATAGAAATGCTCACCCCAAAAGCGATTCATCAGTTTATAAACATCGATTTTGAATTTTTCGGCATAAATTTCAGACATTTGTTTCAATGAAAAGGCCCATCCGTGTAAACCGGAACCGAATCCGACGCTGCCCTTTGAAGGGTCAACTTTGATATCCCCCATGGGACCCGATTCATCGTTATATGTCGCGATTATGACATTCACGTTCTCAATAATGCGCTGAAACTTTTGATATAAATCTTCTTTTTCCAATTGAAGTGTTAACATCGCTAAATCCATTTTATTCATAAACAAAATCGGTTTTATACGTTCGGCTATCGCCTGACGTAACACCGTCTCTGTCTGAACGCACACACCTAAAATCACCATTTTAATATCCATTTTCACCATTCATTTATCATTACATACCACTGACACAATCGACCACCACTAAAGCACCATCAGTCACTCTTAAAGCTGCTGTCACTTCAGATGAAAAATCCACATGTCCCGGGGAATCGATCAGATTTATCAAAAACCCTTTTTCTTCTTTTTCCTTTTGATCCGCCTCAGTTATGAATCCCAAATCATTATCGTTCATCTCAAAGTACATGGAAATGGCCGTCGATTTAATCGTGATGCACCGTTCCTGTTCATCTTTACGTGTGTCCGTAAACCGCGTTTCACCGGCTTTTGACGCCGCAATAATACCCGCTTTTGACACGAGTGAATCGGTCAGTGTCGATTTACCATGATCCACGTGCGCGATCACTGACATGTTACGGATGTTCCGCTTTTTGTTCATCAAAACGCGGATTTCGTCGACAGTAAAATTCACCTGAAATTTGTACATTCATTTTCAATTTTAATCATTAAATTAAATTTTAATTAAATTTTTATGATTATTATATTCATATTCATTTTCAATTATAAAAAATGAACTTTAATCTGCGATAATGGCATATGATTGCATAAAAGAGTGAAATGACGCACAATGTGCGTGCATATGGCATCACACCGTTTCCATTTTCTCATTTTTAAATCTTAAATTTTATTTATTTTTTAATTAAATTAATTTTAACATTAATTTTATGCGTAAATCAATAAATGTCAAAAGTTCAAAAATGAATATTTGAAATATAATGACCCTATAAATATGTCACACCGCATTTTTATATGGTATTATCATGGAATTGAATATATTAATTTAAATCATTAAAATACAATGAAATTTATGGCTTTTAATTTATAATGATATTAAATGAGAAAATAAATGAGAATCATACCATTTTTGAATTGATGATCGCCTCAAATCTTTGATAATTCAATTGAATGAAACAAATAATATAATGATCTTTACTCAATGAGGTATGGGCACAGAAAGAGAGCGAACGATGTCGATATACGCTTAGATCCTCTCATAAATGGGGATAAAACTATGTTCATACGTATTCCATATCCCCATTTGCGTCATATAAAACATGCGTATATGATGCACATTTAGCACTATCGATATATCGAAAAACCGGCGTTTATTCGACACGTGTCACTCAATGACGATTTTGGACTTTTCCATTGAATGTACGAATAACACACTTATAACACACTTTACATTCGATTATTAAAACTTTTAATTCACATTTTTAATTAATATGTGATAATATTTAAAATTTAAATTCTTTATTTTGAAATTATCATTCACTTAATTTTTTAACGTTAAAACTAAAATTTAAATTCATTCATTGATTCAAAACGTGAGTAAAATAAAAAATAAAAAAAATAATAAAAATTTAAAATGAATTAAAATGATTTTTAAACATAATTTAGAAATTTAAAAATATGGTAAAAGTAAAGGCGGTCATAGCATTGGCATTTTTATATATTTCATTAGTAATATGTGATGATGAAATACCATCATCAGCACGACTTTTGGTCGAGAAACAGATTCTGAATAAGTATTTAGTGGAAAATCGCGATATCATTGTCCATTATAACCTCTTTAATGTCGGGGACAGGTATGGTCCTATCGCCTTTACTAACATTAACTATCATTAGTTTATACTTATTTTTAATCATCTATGTTAATACATAGGAATTTATACATTTTACAAATTAATCATTTAATGACAAAAATGACAGATTTTTAATGATAATTTATTAATGAAATGTGTTTATAAAATGGGATGTGAATATAGTGCGGCTGTGGACGTGCAAATATCAGACGTGAGTTTTCCCGCAGAGCATTTCGATGTCATCAGAGGGATCACGAAATTCTCAATTCAAAGAATTGCGCCGTAAATACTTTTAATCATTAACTCATACATACACGTGTACAATCGTATTATACTCTAATATCGTTCGTATTAATACGTGTCCGTACGTTGTAAAACCATAGAATGCGCTTTATTTGAATACAATGATAGTCCTATACGATTGCACATGAATTCATTGCAATAATCATTTGACATTTTATTGTCCATTAATTGTCCATTTATTGATAGGCGTTCCAATTTAACACATACTATTGTTGTTCGTCCTAAGACCGGAGTTTGGGGACGATTCAATTTTACGTCCGGTGAAGTGACGTATTTACCGAATGATGATGCTAAAGAATTACAGAGGGGATTTTCGAGTGAACCCGGAGAGGGATTCATTGTATCTCTAAAGGAATTCGACCGAAGGTTTTCTCCTCATGTGGTAAGATGAGAATTAAGCACTCATTTGTACTGAATAACTAAGAGCTATTCTCAATGCATAGTTGGATTGGGCTGCCTTTTGCATTATGACCCTACCATCTTTAGTCATACCGTTTCTTCTTTGGTACAAAAGTAAAAGTAAATATGAAGCTATTGTATTGGCAAAAACCGCCAATAAAAAGACACATTAAATTCAATGTAAAAAATTAGAATTTTAAAATAAAAATTTATTAATATTTTTTAGTATACTTTTTAATACATTAAAAAAATATCTAAAATATACATTTATAAAAAATATATATATAAAAATATTGTAATATTACACCATATCCAAAACTTTTAAATGCAAATTTAAGTAAATAATTTATAGCTTTGCACGTGCTGTCGGAGTACTGAACAATTTACTTAATTTCAAAGGTATACTTTTATCACCATCAATTTTGATTCTGCCGCTTTTTATCGCCTGAAATAAAAAGTAAACATTTTTAATAATTAATGATATAAAAAATGGCATAAAATAGTTATTTACATCCTCCAATTTAAATCTATTAAATGTAAGTCTAACAAAATCATCATCATCGATGTAAAAAATACATTTCGGTTGACATTTCGGATATCCGCGGCTAAAAATGCCACTGATGGGGTTTACAGTAAAATCGAGAGCTGAAATTTAAAATATTTACAAATTTTATCATAAATCCATACATAAATTTAAACATACTATATTTAGACACAGATTTTCCATCTTTTGAAATATCGAACACAATTAATGAGGGTATTTCTTTACAAAGTTCAGGCATACGAATAAGTCTTTGAATGAGTTCGACGATGATAGATTCGCAGCGTAATCCCGCAATTATATTCTTTAAAAGTCATTTTTTAATTAATTTTTTAAAATTAATCATATCATACTCATACTTCTTTCATCATTAATTCGGTTAATAATGGTAATTCTGGTGTTTTACCACTTTTTTGAAGTTCGATCCAAAGTGAATGGAGCTTTTGAATGGTCATTATATTTCCTTTAATTTTGAGTTTTCCCAACATAAATGCCTAAAATTAGCATTAATAATTAAAAGTTATTTATTATTTAATTGAAATGTATGTAAATACCCTCTGAGGATTGATTTTTCCGACCATTAACTTAAGAAAATCATCATCATCAACAGTTAAAGTACAATCGGGTTTTACATTTTTTGGTGCACTGCGGTACACTTCACCCTCAGGTGTCGATTTATTATCAGCGGCTATTAATTATAATACTGTGTAAGTATAATATGCATAATATACAGTACTTAAGATTTAAAACCAAAACCAATGCGTATTTTTATACGCATAAAAATGCGCATTAGTTTTGTTTTAAAACAATTACTTTCATAAATGTTTAAAACAATTATGAAAGTAATTGTTTAAAACCATTGCTATTTAAAACATTATGCTATAAATTTATTAAAATTTTTAATTTTTTAATTTACCCCACTATTTAGAGGGGTTATATCTCGGGTCAGCACAATTTGACTCAAAAAGGGGGAGTAAAGGGGTGTGTAAAAGAAAAAAGGATTTTATAGCTGTGGACATGAATCCGAAGATACACCACGTCTAAAAGTGAAAGTAAAAGATAAATATTAATGTTCAGACATACTCCACACTGTCATGATATTCCCATCTTTTGTTATATTAAATTGAAAAATGACTCTCAGTTTTTTGACAAATTCAGGCTCTTCATGCATACGATTTCTAAACACATTAAAAACGATATCACATTTAAGTCCTGACGTTGGAATGGACTGTGAAATAAATTATTAAAATCTTTAATTTAAATCATTTAACAGTTACATTTAGAAGTGCCGCATCATCTGATAAATCATTGTCTTTAGATTTTTGTGATGCCGCTTCAGCCGCTAATTCTTCAGTGGCTTTAGGTCCCTCTTCAGCCCATAGCTGTTGTAACTTTTGAGCCGCTAATATATTGCCGCTGATTTTTAATTTTCCGGTCATAAATGCCTAAATATTAATAATAAAATAACTTTTTTTTATAAATATATGTTATTACTTTCATCGCATCCTCACGCCCTTCAAAAATATTGACAGCATTATCATCTTCAATTGTAAGAGTACAATCGACTTTAGTCTTCGGTGTTCCTTTAAAAACAGCACCATTTTCATTTTTAAGATCCATCGCTATATAAATAAAAAATTCAATTAAAGTTTAAATTTAAATTAAAACTGTCATACTCCAAATGGAAACGATTTTTCCGTTTTTTGTGATATTCCATTGATATACTGTTTTGATAATAGGAACTAATTCTGAATTATCTTTGATCCTCTGAGTTAACCATGAATCGAATATTTTGTCGATTTTCACACTTTCAGCTAATACATTACTACCATTATCATATGATTGACATTTAAAAGAAACATCATTAGCTAATGAATCCGCATACATTTTGGATTTATTTTCAAAATATGAATAATCATCACCAATTTCATCGCATAAAATTTTTGTCCTTTCATGTGATATATTCTGTTAATAAAATTTTAAAATTTTATAATTCATCAAAATATGTATTAAAATATAATTTACATCATTGAGTTTATATTTAAAACTTTCGCCTTTTCCTGTGTTTGCATTAATTGGATAAAGATCGACATATGCTCCGCTAATGATGGTTTTCTGAGTTTCTTTTGCTAATGATTCAAAGTAAATACGATTTCCCTCTTTCCACATATTCGTTTGTATCGTTTGTCCCGGAATTATCGTGCCGCAAAAACGCACTTTAATCGCTTTTAAATGTTTCGTATCATTATTCGCATACTGTTTTATTACATGTCTCATCGCATAACCAAAAGAACAAAGACCATGTAATATTGGTTTTGAAAAACCTAAAATTCATTAATAATAAATATTCAAATAAATTAATCTAAAATAATAGCTAAATATAAAAGAAATATATAAAATTACCGCCAATAGATGCAAACATAGGATCAATATGCAATGGGTTTTTATCTCCACAGAGTCGATATAATGCCGCCTTTGAATACAATTTTAATATGTTAAATCAAATTATTTGCATTAAAAATATATAAATTCACCTGATTAATGGATGTCTGTTCATATAATGTAGCATCAGGTGCTCGATTGGGATGTTCCGCTACAAATTGAATTCGATTACTATCGGATGCTCTCTTTCCTCCGATATTTCCCGATCCGACAGAAAATAACGCAATTTGATTATAAAACAAAAGATTCCCTTTTATATCATAAGTGTCAACTGCAAAAGAATACATTTAATAAAATAATCAAAAAATTATTATTTCAATTAATGTACCTTCGGCTATAATTAAGATGCCTGACCCTTTATCCAATACATCGACGATTCGAGGTTTTGATATAAATGTTCCCGATGATGGTATCGGTTTTACAATTTCCACATAATGTTCACCGTGTAATATCTAATATTTTAATAAAAATAATAATGAATTTTAATATATTTAATTATAATTAACATTATAATGTGTATTTATAGTGAAATTCATATTTTAGAACATTTATGCATTTTAATTTATATTTAAAATGCCCATGAATATTAAGTATAAGCATAGAATTAAAATATAAAAATTTTCTAAAATACGGATTTCACTATAATAACAACAGTTTTGTACACTTTGTAATTTGCACTTTGTAATTATCATTTAATATAATAATTGTAAAATATGAGAGAAAAGAGAGTAAAAAGATAATAAATACTCGTGTCGGATCCATGTCTGTTTTTGTCACTTCAAAATAAGCATCATGAATAATCGATGATTCAAAAATGACAGCATTCAGAGCAGGAATTGAGGCATATGTCGGAAGCACCGAAAAGTCTTCACTGCACTCATATAGATATTTCAAATGATTGGTCTCTTTTGTCGTTACCCCCACTATAATGTTGTATTATAACATTCATTAAATTATTAGCGATTAAATTCATTAATTTTATAACCTGATAATGCATAAAGAATGACATCAAATGGCGTATACTTTGTTACAATACTAATTTCTTTTGATGTTTTATTAGAGTCATCATCATTTACTTCCTCTTCATTCAGAGCATTAATTAATAGAGTCATATGCTCTGATCATTAAAAAAAATTTAATTAATTTTTAAAATTAAAATAATTTATTAATTAATTACCGGTCGTAGATGTTGGACTCTTTGAATCTTTCATATCTGTAATTTGATCCCATGAATCGCGTACAGATTCAGGGGATAATGAATCGATAGGTATGAACACTTTTCCGACTGATCTTTTCCATTGATATTTCCCGACATATCCTCCCGCAGATTCAAAAACACCTCCACTTTCAGGACATGATTCATGACAGAGCCATGTAACAACGGGCGCGACACACGACGGATTCATTTTTTCAAAAATATCTAATTTTATTAATCAAAATTTTAATTATAATATTAATATTAATATAAATTAATATAAATTTAATTACTCTGTGGAAGTATATCTTCAGTAAGTCGTGATGCAGCCACAGGAACAATTGTATTACTTTGTATATTGTACTTTTTTCCTTCTATTGCTAAAGTATTGCTTAAGGCTAATAATCCGAGCTTAGCTAATAAATTAAATTTCATTAAATAATTTCAATTAATTATTTACAAAATGCAAATAAAGCATACCTGAACTATAATTGGATTGACCAAAATTACCATATATTCCCGCGGGAGATGATGTCATAATAATACTAAAAAAATAGTTAGATTCTGTTCTATTTTTATTATACAAATTTTAAAGTATAATTTACCGGCCATAGTTTTGATCGCGGAGATAGGGCCATGCCGCTTTTGTCACTGAATATGCCCCTTTCAAATGAACTTTGTGAATGACGTCTAAAAAATTACATTTTAAAATATATCATTATTAAAAATGATGAATCATACCCCAATCGTCCTCTGACATTTTAAGGAATGATTTGTCACGTAAAATTCCGGCATTATTTATAATAATATCTATTTTTTAGAAAAATTAAAAATATTAATTAAATGTATTTAATAAATGAAATAAATATAAATACCGATTCTGCCATAAGTATCAATTGCCGTTTTAACAATTTTATCACCATCTTCAACTGAATCTAAATAATATTAAAACTTTAAAATGTGAAAATAAAAGTTTTCACGTAAAAATGTTTTCGCATTTATTTCATTTTTTATAAAAAAAATAATTTTATGATATGTAAAAATGACTTTTCTTAACTATAATTTGCAACGGCATTTCCTCCCTTTTTCTTTATTTCATTCACAACACGATCGGCTGCAGAAGAACTTTGACCTTCGCCCGAACGATTGCCCCCGAGGTCATTCACTAGTTAACAACAGTTAGTTTCATTTTTAAGTTAATTTTTAAATTAATTTAACACATTGTGTCAAATAAAATGCTTTAATCAAATATAAGCATAAAATCTGAGCATATTTTTAACATTTTAATTCTTTTGTTAAATTATTTGTAACGAAAATTTTAGTCGACTATAGTCGATTATAGTCAACTAGTTTCTCACAAAATTCCTATTCAATTTTAATGTTGTACCAAATGACCAAATAAATGGAACAAATTATATTACATAATATTTGCAGCAAAAAATAGCACAAAAACTAGTTACTAATTTTAAATTTACTATTATTTGAAAATTTTTAGTGCTTTAATGTATATATATTATTAAGAATTTATATTTTTAGTAAATATAATTATATAAAATTATATTAACTAAAAATTTTATTTACTAGTACCGTTTTACCTCACATGTAAGACCTGATCTTATATGGCGAGGTTTGAATGGGGGTCTTATACCTCGAGGTATAAGACCCCTCACATGAGCACTTTTTTGGATTAAAAAATTAATCACCCTTCGCCCTAAAAATCCAGATCTTACATGTGAGGTAAAACGGTAATAGTAATTTTATTGTTAACAAAATATAATATGAGTCAAATAAATTAAGACTTAACTTATGTGTGAATATACATGTATTATACATTATTGTACATTATGTATACTCAGGCGGTGTTATTCACTTCGCACATTCAGTCTTAATTTATCCGACACATATTATAATCATTTATTAGATTTTAAATAATTATGTAATTATCAAATAAATATAAAAATAATAATTAGAAACAAATATTTGCTTTTTATTATGATAAAATATATTTTCTCAAAATCGTTACGTAAAGAAAATTAAATAATTATTAAATATAAAAATTATTCATATAAAAAACACTCACCGATTACAGATGCGCCGCGTGATGCTAAAAGTAATGCATATTCACGGCCCAAACCTTTCGTTATCATATAAATATAAATAAAAATTAAATAAAATCAATAAATTATTTCATTTAAAAATAATACACCCTTTGACCATTTATGAAAGTCATATTGTATTATAATTACGATAAAAAATTACAAAAGATCTGTATAATTATTATTATTATTTTATCGTATACAACTTTCTTATGATTTTGACGTGAATTATAATTTGATTAATAAATGACTTTCAATTGACTATTGTGTAATCCCTTTGACAATAAAACGTAAATATCATTATAATTTCCGTCTTTCACCATAATAGAAATATGTATATTAAAAATAACAAACATTTCTTTGGAATTTTTCACTTTTATAATTTTTTAATTTTATATAATTATTTTTAAGTATATTTAAATTTATAATAATATTGTATAATATTTTCCCGTTTCATTTTCATAAATTATGCATGTTTAAAGTGAAATAATTTAATTTTATAAAAAATATAATTTTATATAATATAATTGCAAAATTTAATATACAAAATTATTGACTAAAGAAATT